>JAVTVY010019131.1:0-81161 GCA_036873755.1 Hanleya hanleyi
TTTCAAAAGATATTGTCTGAAAACACTATTTCAACATGAACGAAAAACAGTCTCAAATCAGATTTTGAGGCAAGGTACCCACACACCAAATTTGAAAAGAATCACTTCAGGTTTTCAAAAGTTATTGTCTGGAAATGCAATTTTAACTTTGCCCCCAGTCGGCACCACTTACAGGTGGATCGTCAAAAAAACGATCACATGATCTTTTTACCTGTATATCCTGGAGGTGACAATGAGATATCTTGAATTTATGTATCTGTGTTAGCGGTTTTATAATCTACAAGACCAATGTCCAATGCCAGGGCCGAGAGTAACCTGCACTCATAAATGTGGTATGAGTGAACCGGGGTCGTCGGTGCGTTGAGCTTTGGTACCGTTGTCGATACGTTCGAGCATTCACCGTGGGTGGCCGATTACGACGAGTCTTTCCGTGTAGTGGGTACTGCTGTATACGAGCGGGTCCGGTATTGGTGTGATATTGGTAGCTGGGGTCGGGTGGGGTATGATTGGCGTAGAGGGGTTATGTAGACTTGTCCCACTGGTGGGATATAGAGCTAAGATATGCTATATACATGTACGTTATAAAGTACACCTCCGTACGAGATATCCAGCAGGGTTACCAATGTTACTACGAAGCCCATTTGTACATTGTGCGTTTTGGGATACGCTGTGTTTAGAGCCACCGTGTTTATTGTCGAGCGTGGAATGAACGCTGATGGTGGTGGTTCCTGGTTTTGTAGCCATTTCATTTGATTAGCTGGGACCCAGGAATTGAACGAACTGAGCCAGCCTTGTCTGCACCGTCATGCCTCGGAGTCATTCGGTTTCCGGGATGCGTTCGCGAATGCAGTAGTCATGCGTTGTTTTCACCACGGCCTGTGATTCGTGCTCTTAAAACAACGTCCCTTGCAAGGACTCCCCTTGAAGATTTTCCAGTTCATACACCCGTGGCTGTCGGGCTACGCGACATTTAATCACGAAATGTTCGTCAGTCGAGTTGTGGTACTTCTTCCCGAACTTGCTCTCGACTTTACTGATCCTTACAGGGTCCGTAATCTTGAACACCTCCTTTGGACGCGGTTGGGATTGCATGGGGTACAAGATACGTCAGACTTGAGATTCTCTGCGTTCGGTAACGGTGATGGGTGATCTCTGAATGCTCCCTGATAGGCTCGATTTTAGCCGGCCATACGTTTCGAGAGGATATCGGTGTACCGCCGTATATTCTTGATCGTAAAGTTCTTGTAAATGCGGCATTTGAATGTCCTGTTGAACCTTTTGACGACGGAAGCCTTGGTCTCGTTGTACGTATGAAAGAAGAAAACAGTTGGAACGGTCTGTTGAGAAATTCCGTGCCTTCATCGGTTTGCAAATACAAGGGTTCTTGAAGATGCCCTTGAACGTAGCTGCGAGATTCTCCCCCATTTTCTTCCGGATAGGAAAGATCCACGCATACTTCGACGGGATACCGATGCCCATCATTGTGTTAGGCGAAGGTGCTCATATCGACTAAATCCTCTTGCCATTGAACATCTATATCTATCGCCAACGATTACCCGAAAATGGCTACGGACAGATAGATGTAAGGTATAGGTGTCTTGTTTTTTGCGCCAATTTCCTGCTTGCGATAGACGAATGTCATAGGTTCAGCGGCTCGATAGAAAGCAGACGTTGCGCTATAGGCAACCGGACTGTCAGGACTGTAATACATTGTGTCCAATACCTCCTCCCAGGGCTTTATAGTGATGACTGATGGAGGACCCAGGGGGTATCGTGTATTTATAACGGGTATGAAGCCGAGGTCGATGTTCATTGGATTCTGCCACCGAATCGGCCTCCGTGAGCAACGAATAGTGTTTCTCGCCGTCCTTATTGACGCGGTTGATAATTTGCTCAGTTTGGTTCTGACGCCGCTTCGATCAGGGCACGAACCCGGCCAAACTAGACGGCTGACCGCTCGTCATGTGTAAACAGGTGGTCCACAATAGGCACCACTTTCTCGAGGGCCATCCACAGATTAGGGTCCAGGGTGAAGCTTCTGGTGGGTCCAGGTAACGTCCAACACGTGCGAAGTGAGAAGGAAAAGACTCTTATTGAGCTGAGTCAGAAAGGTCAATAACCTTGCATATCATCATACGAAATGGATGGTCGTACGTTGAGATCTAATGAAACAAGATACGACCTGAGGAGGGGGCATCGAAGTCTTTCCTTGCATAAGTCGCCTATCCTGTATAATTTTCCAACTGTGTTATTGTTACCGTAACCACTTTATCCTCGCGTTTTCCCGTAAATTGGACGAAATTTTGGTACAATAGAAATGAATATATTGAAATAAAACGCAAAAGCGAAAATGAATATATTGAAATAAAACGCATATAGTTTAACCAAATAGTCAGTACCTTTCTGAAGAACCCTCTTCTCATTAATACCACCCCAGATCTCCGCACCATACAGGAGAATTGGTTTAACGGTATGATCAAAAATATGTAAACTTGTCTCTATATTTGGCTGGAAGTTTCCAAATGACTTAGTGAGGTGAAAAAAAAGATTTCAGACCATTATTGTAGGCCTACATAAGCTGCTTAGCTTCTGAAAATGAACCGGACTGACTGAAAACTGTTCCTAAGTATGTGTAGGAAGTACAAGGCATACCGATAGCGGGTCATGCGCAGTGGATGAGTACCAGCCTACTTCCAGGTGTTCGTTGGAGTGGCCATTTTCCAGCGGAAAGCGACTACTGGTGGCGAGGTTGGGAGTTCCCCAAAATCAGCACCACGTGATGTCGTCAGCCAATCAGCTAAACTCCACCTACGTTACCCCAACGTAACTAGACTGGTACCCATCCACTGCGCATGACCCGCTATCGCTAAGCCTTGTGGATAGGCATCTACTAATGAAAAGACGTAATGGCGGCTAAATTTGCGCCCATACCTTCAACATGGGGTGTTTATGAAATGGTTCGATGCGTGGATGAAGTGGTAGGCCTACAGATCAATGTGAAAACTATCACTCAAGATATGTGTCTATTTCATCTTGCTTTAGGATTTGATAACAGATGGTGTTATATAATGATATTCTGTAAAAGATTGTTTCTTTTTTCGACCTCCGGTTCGACCTTGTCAAGAACAGGCTGTATAGCTTTGGGTGCATTCCACACCTAAATGATGTGCGACTAAAAACAGGCATGGGTTCGGATCTTCGGCCATCAATAGATGTAAAATCTTTAACAAAAACCCTGTAAAAGTATATATTTTCTAAATGAGCACACTCATGCCATTATTTCAGGAGACTTGTGAGCTATTGAAATTGAAAAGGAAAGTCGTGCAATCCTCCTTAAACCTTCTTCAACTTTTCTGAAAAACTCCATAAAATATACGAAAATGTGTCAAATTCTACCCGCAACCCGGAGAGAACGTATGAAATGATTTTCTTTTTATGTATGTTAAAGTGTTTCCCGTCTAAAGGACAATTCAAAATGGCGAAAAAACAGGGGGTCGACCTAGCCGTTTTTTGTAAAATTTTATCGCCATAAAGGAATCATCATTTTCGTTTCCCGAAAAAGTGCGGATTTTGGCCCGTCAGATATTCAATTCCGGACACGATTAATTCTGTAGGGGCGAGTGGGTGCGATCAGCAAGCAATTGTTATATCCTCGTTTGGAGAAATGGTTACGTCCGGCAGGGTGATACTATAGATATCAATTAGTAGAAAGGTAAGAAGAATTACCATGCTGTCAAAATCGGGCGACCTTCCTTATTATAAAATTAGGGGGAGGGGCGACTTTGTGCGAAACCGTGGCAAGTGTGGAGTGCACCCTTTGGACGAGAGAATAGAATAGAATCTTTACTGCTGATCTCAGCGCCCTATAAAGAGCATACAATTGAATTTATAATAATGGTAGACTGGATACCCGTCTCTATTAATAACGTTGGGATACATAGAGACTGGCCCCGGGTCCTGTGACCTTCGCCTTGGCGGCGACGTCATATCCCATAATGCCTCTCGTGACGTTGATCCGTATGTTATAACACACGTGCGAGCCTTACGAGAAAAACTGAATTCCACTGTATTCGGAAAGAATATTCGGGAATGAAAAGGCACAAGATATATTGTCAGCTGTAGAATTTAAGGGCAATCTCCATTTATAAACTAAAAGATGTACTGTTAGTATTATGATCACGGATATACTACAGACAAAAATACATGGTCATAATAAAGTGACATTACTGTAGTTAAACAAATAGGGTTACAAATAAAAATGGAATTGATTCGACTTCTAGGCTCATAAAAAATATTCGTTTATCATATTTTTAATATATGTTTTTGTACAATGTTTGGAACATGTTCATTCAAGTAACGGGTGTCAACAAGGCATGTAAAGTCCATCTGATTCCCCAAGACGATGTCAATATACAGTTTTTGACCATTATCTCGATTTTTTATGTTCTGCAGAAGTGTTATATTCACGATCCTATACTACATTCATGATCCTATAATACAAGAAACATGGGGAATGTATTTAGATTTAAAATTAATTGATCAACTTTCACTGAACGTGACCAAATCTACGTGTCGGCATCTCACGGAAAATTCCCCGTCGGTGAATCGACACGGGTATCTTTTTCAGTAATGTGTTCGCCATGAAATACGAGGAAATCAAACTATATATTTCCGAAATGAGCATCTCCTCAAGATAGAAGAAATACCAGAATTAAAATCGGATGCAGATATGGCGAATCTTCTAAATCAAGTGATCAATTTGCCAGCCGTTGTGATTTATTGGGCGCAGCAATTCATCAACAGAAAGCATTTTCGGTTCTATTCCGATATTATCCTTTTTATGGTTATGGTTATCCTTAAATGGTTATTATTGCCTCATCTCTGAGGTCAATTTCTTCTCAGATATCCGAAATGACTTAACTGTTAATTACAGAAGTGCATTAACTGTTAAATACAGAAGTGAACGTATGCAACCGAAACTGCGTAGATTGAAATACATACCGGTACTGGCAAATGTAGCCGTTGGATCGCCGATTACATTTTGCAGAATGCAAACGCGATCATACGTTTCTTTACCTGGAGACAAAATGTTTGCTTGAAAAAACAAAACAAAAAACAATCCCAACTTTTGTTCTCGTTTTCAAGGTTTCATAAAGAAGCTTAATAGCATTCAGAAAGCAACTCTATGGAAACCATTGCGGACTATACATGCTACACTGGCTGAAAGTTAATCATACCGTTTCGGTCAGCCATAATTGCAGTATTTGCATGCATCACATGGCAGTGTGACTAAACGTCACCGGACCTACGAAGTAGGGAAGGAATTAGGACTCCCGACGCAAACTGAACTCTTGGAACCTCCCCCCGCCCCATCCCAAGTTGAAATCCTGCCTAAATTAAGATGGGCACAGCCCAAGTCAGAATCACCAGTGATTTTCATCAAAAATCACCAGAAATTTTCATCAAAAGTAGGTCAGCTCCGAACTTGCTGGTAACAGTCCCCTAATGCACCTTCATGCCAAAAATCAAAGTTCTAATGTCAATGGTTATTTTGCCGACGAAAGGATTCGGATGGACTCACTCATTACCGGACAATTTGCAAATGAGAGCCTACTTCGTAGGAACATAATGTTTTTACCAAATACGAACAATACCAAAGCCTGGGAACAAAATACATCAGACAAGCGGATTTCACCTTTAGTAATGGTCAGTTATTCGTTGATTACAAATTTAAGAGTAAGAATATCGCTTATAAAAGCTTCCATCTATCCGCACGTGTCCGGTTGAATATCGCTAGATATTCACGTGGACCTTCTTAAAACTAACACCAGTACGAGGATTCAGCAAATTAGATGCATCTGTGGCTTATTTGCTACCGAGCACACCGGACGAAATTTCCTAGACACATCTCACAGAAATTAACAATTTAAATCAGTGTGCGAAAAATGAACACCAGGCGCACTGAAGAGAAGATATATTTGATGTCGGCATATAGTGAATGATGTTATCACTGTTCTCCTATACCGAGACAAACACACCCAGGCAAATCTCTGTCGAGATTTGATTTTGTCTGCATTCATGCAGATGATTTCCAACTTGTGAATTTCAAAATTATATTTATTACCATCTGCGCGAACCGAGTCAAATCAAATCTCAAAAGAGATGTCCCTGCAATTGGCTTCTTTGCTTTGATGCATAATTGAAGTGGGTGCACCTAGCGCTAGAGTGGTTTTACAACTGATATGGAACTGGACATGTGTGGATGAATATTACTGAAAGGATGTGCTCATTTATTGACTTCAGTCTTGTGGAAGAGAAAGTGCAACAACAGTGAGGCTGATTTATATTTATCACAAAAAATATGAGTTCGTAGTGTTACAGAAAACATAAAATTCATTTTGAATGTCTGCAGGTCCTATAAATAACTGGGAAGCACTTGCATGCCATATAATTTTTATTCTGTCTATTGATGTCAGTTCAAGCATAACAATTGGTGGATTTGGAAAAAAAGCTGAAGAAAATAATTAAGAGAGAGAAAAAAAACGCAGGATGTTGTATTACATGGCATCACATTTTTTTGGCCTAATATTTAAGTCCTTTTAGTCTATCAAGGTTCGGTTTTAAAAGCATTTGGAGGCAATGGATTGCTACACACCTAAAATTAGAGAATATTCTGTCAAATGGCATACCGGTACTCTCTATCCCACATTTCAAAGTCTATTTATAACAGTGTTCATGGTACTGCAGAGAAAAACATGTGACTCCACATTCATTGGAAGCCAATCCATGGATCAAGTCCGTCTGATTCACAATCAGTCCATGATGTTATACTCCTCTCAGTTCAGATATTAAAGATTTAGTTATTTTAACATTTTGGGTGTGTTGTTCTCTGTATTATTCCATATATGAAGGCCTGTATCATTCAGTACTCTGTTATTTCTAAAAAAATCATAATGTAAGAGTTAATATGTCCAGTCCACATTGAAGAGAGCATGGGTCTTCATTTTCAAAATGTCTTCTTTTATTTCTGTTTCTCTTCACTTCTGGTATTTCAATCTTCAAGCTGTAGAACAAAACAAATGTAAGTTATGATATATCTGAAAAATCTTAACTGACCCATAGAATCACATCAACATAGCAAGTATACTTCATTCTACCTTTTAAAGAGCTATTTTTTCACTGAAGTCATCTAAATGTCTACTTCACAATTGTCCATATAAGTTGTAGTGAACCCTAGCTACCGTTTCCCAATGTATACAATTACAAATTCATCTGACATGTCTGAAGGGTTCAAGGTACATATAATCTGACAGTCCAAAGAACCCTAAAGTCATCATATGAAGACAATTTGATCACTTTAATACATTCTATTTGACCATACGTAAACTTGTTTGTTCCTCAGCAATATGTAAGCTTAAACAATACTAACTATGCACTGAATAAGATATAATTATTTTTAGCACATAACTAGTATACTAGTATTACATATCAAGGAAAACAGATTATTTTTATCAACTTGTGAGATACATGTATCCCCGAGAAATTGTGAATGGTTCAACCAGACTTGGAAGGCTGTGGTGAAATGAGTGATGAATGTTAATTAATATGGATGTAAAACCATTTTTTTCACAAACATGCTATGCTACATAAATGATAATTGATTTTTTGCTATCCAAGATAAATTACCCAAATTTTGCTTGTGATGGTAGCTTACATATTGATCTTCTACGTTGAATTCTCCATATATTTTGGGGCTGAAACTGTCATTTTCTTGTTTTGTGAAAGATAATCTGTCCATGGGGTGAGAAAATTTAACTCATAAATTTTAAAGATTTTTACCCCATGAACCGATTATTTTTCTTGCAATAAATAAATGACATTTAATGTCCTAGAATATTTTTTAAAAATCAGAATTAGTGATTCTAATACATTAAATATTGAAGGTAAATCTGGAAGCTAGCACCGTAAATAACTTTGGGGTAATTAGTTAGATATTAAAGACTACGTATTTGTCCACTAACATGTATGAAATTACAAGAAAATATATTTATTCCTAGAAACACATCAAAATTCTAGAATAAGCTTACAGATCTTTCCAGATTTAATATCTACATGTAAAAACAAAGTGTTTTTTTGTTTTTAGAAAACCATTTTTTGATGTGTAGTTATAAATTTGTTCAGTGCCACCTACTGAATAAATAACAAACTCATCTTAAGCAATTGCTAATTAAAATTAGAATGTATCTTACTTTCAACTCCTTCACATATATGACAGCCAGTGTTCAGGTTTGAACTTTCCCTCCAAACTCAATGGTGGTTTTAGGTTCTGCAACATGAGAGCAAGAGTACATATGATTTGTGTGTTAAAATTACTTTCTAAAATGGCATTAGTGTATATATATTAAAGGACAGGTTCATATTTGATTTGTTTGCGCTAATGACATAATGTTTATGAAATACCTTTCATATTGCACATGGCGATATGATGTGTAGTATGTGATGTAGGTATCAAAATGTAGTACATGTATCATTTACCACACAGCAAAACTACCATTCTTAGTTGATGTGATCTTAAAAAGTAATTGGATCAGCTTGATTCTGTTTATACATGCATAATGGGAAATCGTGGCCTCAAACTTTAACAAGCACATTTTTGTTTGTTATTGCCATTGAACTAATTTACATGTTCCGTATACAGTATCGCTGAATTTTTATCCAAGGTAAACTTAGTCTGCAAAATCATATATCTTGATGTCATCTAACAGGCCCAAAGAATTCATCATTGCCAATGCCTGAGACAATTTCAGATCATAAAACTATTACATATTTGTATTTGTATATATTGCACACAGAGAGGCCTCATTCGAAACAAGAAATTAGATCTCTGGACAACTAGGTGATTTTAGACTTCCTCACTAGAATTATTAGATATGGTAATTAAAAACATTCATCTTTTGTTACTTCACCTTATAAGCCGATTCCACCAGCAAAAAGTTGGACTGTGGCGTTGCCTCAAACAAATCGGCATCACAAGTCATTGTAAATTTAAATGAAATAATTTAATTTCTTCACAGATTAATATGTGAAAGAATTATCACAAAACCCTGAAATAAAGTCAAACTATTGAAATTTGTGTGTGTGTGGGGGGGGGAGAAGGGAGCGGGTGTAATGGGAGCTAATTAATGATATACTTTTGATTTACTGACTATGTATAGGCCCTAAATAGGCAGTAAAAAATATATGAATATGAATAATATCATATATAAACGGTTGCAATCCGATTTTGGGTGAAATATTTGAACAGAATGACGACTGGCAATGTGAATATCATTATCAACACGTGCGCGCGCGACTGTAACCTGTAAAACACACCAATTCAGTCACCGCACCCTTTGCCTTTAAATTGATGCTCAGCTTGAACTACTTAATGCAACAACAAATGGAAGGTCTCAAAACAAGCAGGGATATGTACTTTATAAACACCCAAGTTGAGCTAATTCAGAGTCGTCGGATAATCTGTTTTTGAAAACATTATTCACCGACTATTTTACAGCACTTCGTGCCAAACTTGCTTCACAATGGCGCCAAGATGGGACACTCATCGCACGAAGTTGGCAATATTTTTACAAATACATCAGCCCTTGTCCTATTTTGTATGAGTTAACCAGTCATTGGTACCCATACTCCATAAATATGTTCATGTTCAAGCAGAAACCACAAATTAAAATAGTAAAAACTGACATAAACAAGTGAGAAATGACTACATTGTAGTCAAAACCTGCGGCATTTGTAAAGCTGCAGCAAATGGCATATCGGGTGATTGTGTGGTCTTTGTTCGAGGAAGAAAGCATGAGAAGAAGAACACATGTATTTCCTGGACCGAATGCTGCTCAGAACTGCCTCAGTGGCAGGTTATGTTGTAATGAAAGCTATTTGGTGAGTGAGTGAATAAGATTTAACGTCGCTTTCAACTGTATTTCTGTCATCACCATTTGGGCCCTATTCTTTTTCACACCCGGAATACGATGGGAAGGGTTCTATTCTTTTTTACATCTGGGAGTCCTCACCCTTGGGGTCCTATTCCTTTTCAGACCCGGGAATGGCCCAAGTTAATCACCTTTACAAGAAGCTGCCTGAGAAGCTGAGGGCAAATCTTACCATGACCTGGTGTGTGCACAGCGAAAGTGATTGGTAGCAACAGAATGTGTATTAATCTTGCGAGTGCGAATGCACACGATATAAGTGCAGGACACCTAATTCCAAGTTCCACCATAATAGAACGTGGACAAATTAGACAGATTTCAGAACCACCAGCGGAGGGAGTAGGGTTTGAAGTCAACTTATACTTTTCCAGGTGTATCTTGACTGGGGGTGCCCGATTGTGACAGAGCAGTTCTAGTGCTGCCAGGCTATAGTGGCTGTCTGACTGAAGTATCAGCACCCTGATAGTCCAACTGTATGGATACTGAGTGAACCAGTTGTTGTTCCATCCTTGTAATGCCGAGCGCAAGTCAAGAAGGAAGAACTTACTTTTCTTTAAATCTTTGGTATGATCCAGCTGGGGGTTGAACTCAGTACCTACCGCATATGAGCCGGACGCGTTATCAATTAGGCCTTCACAGTGTGTTTCACCAAGTAGCAGAATGACATTTGTGACAATCGCCATACTTGTACGTGCTGAGTAAAGAAGTTCAAAAACAGATCTCATATATGTAACACGGATGTTTGTACACCTTTATTTTACATCAGTTTTAGAGTACCAGAGAGTAAGATTAAAATGCAACAATTACAAGTAGGATGTATACATATAAAATGATTAATATACCCAACCTCACACAAACTGGTGAGTTCACTACTAGTAGTTATTACAATGAGGATGTATTCGCACAAATATCCATTTGTCTATATAGATATAGCTATCACAGTTTGCATATGGTATTTTCACTACATGCATCACATGAATTCCAGCCTGCAAGTGAATGACTGATTCACTTTGACATATGAACATAATGTTTTCATCCAAAAAGAATGTATGGTTTATCAGAGCACAAGATACAGATGATAATAATGTTTGTCACAGGAATGAGAATCGTGGGTGTGAATATCCAAAGGGTAACACTTAGTAGGTGTAAATTACTGCTATGTCAGTTTACATGTAGTCAGACAATGAGACGGGACAGACACACTAAATCAGGTAACTGTAAAATAGAACATTCAGGAATGCGAAACAATTTCACATTGTTTTCAGAATCTTTAGGACGAACTGAGTTAAAATTAATGTGGTGATCAACAATATTTCAGCCATATATTGATGACCAGGACGAGGTGAAGAGTGCAGGTGAAAACATAAATAAGTACATATGAAATAGACCCTTTATAATGGTTAAGTCTCAATGCAAACTGCCTATCATAATTTTGGAAATAAGACGATCACATTAACATTCCGAACATATAATGGAAATAAACCTTACAGTAATCTTAATACTATTGTAATAGTGTCCCTTTCTCACGCATGGGTAGAACATGATGAACAATGCATAATAAAATTACAACAATGCACTGTCGAGTTATTTCCAACAGTTTCCCCACTAGCACTTCGTAATAATCATTACTAACCTGTAAGTCAGCTGGTGAAATACCAATATTATGGTTTCTCCTACAGATATCTTTGATGCTTGGGGAAAATATAACATATATCAATATAACAGCAATGTGCCAACATTTCTGAGTTTCATTTGAGATGAACACATTTTCATTAAGAATACATGTTAATGTTGCCGAGTAGGATGCACAGTCCGTCGTGATCAGAATAATATGTGGGGTGCAATGTGAGATCATAGTTATCAACAAAACTGTTGAGGTAGACATGGTCAATAATATTTCCTTCCAGATGTGTAGCCATGTCGACATGTTGAGTGAAGCCATTGTCTAATATGTTATTGATGAAATAATCAGATCTTTTTGAGCGAAAATCCAAGTTGAAGTCACCAAGAACAATGACCATTTTCTGGATTTTAGTAACAGCCTCAATGTCATGAAACAGATCTTTCTGGGATCCGGTGCTAGAGCGATATATTGCAACGACAACAAAGGCATCACTTTCATATACTATGATCTGGTAGTTGGGCTGTCTTGTGACAGTTGTGCTGCAGGTGGGTAAATGTTCTTTTATAAACATCAGAACTCCTTTGCCATGACCAACGCTTGCATGAATGAGGTTGTACCCAGGGATTTGGAAGACAGTTGTATCCTGGTTTAGATCGAGCCAAGTTTCAGTCAAGCACATAATGTCACTCATCATTGCCGAGTGGTCTGCCTTCAAATCTTCAAAATGTGAACACAATCTGTTGATGTTCATTGACGATATGCGAATTTGTTTGAAGTTTGGGAGAAACCATGAATCGAGATTCTTGTTAAGAGCTTTTTCAGAGATTTTTGTGGCCTCATTTGCAGCTTGCTTGCTGCAATATATTTTATCTGGTGGTAATGAAGTGAAATATATTTGTTCAAGGTTCTGGACTCTACCAAGGATGACATATGCTTGGGCTGGACCGAAGACAGAATCTAGGTCAGTGACAACTTTACAGGGCTTCTTTATGGTCTGACCCTGCATTTTATGTGCAGTTGCAGCCCAGCATAATGTCAGTGGGAATTGGATGATTTTTGCTTTCATGGCATGTTGTTTTCTCTGTTGTCCAAGATTGTACTCAAATTCCACCTTATCAATTGGGGTAACTGGTGTACCCTGGCAGTTTGATGATATCCTCCTGGCAGCACCTACATCTCTGTCATCAAAGAGGACAAGAACTCTGGTTACATCGCCTTCTGAGTTGTATACAAAATCAGTGACAGTACCCCTACTCCCATTTGTTAAACCATCAGATGTGTGGACATTGAAAGTTAACATCACTCTGGCTCCCTTCTTTAAGTGGAGTTCAGCAAGAAATGGGGTCCCATTGATAGTTCCTTTGTTGTCAGGTTGTGGTTTGTAATGTTGAATAGATGGGTGGAGGTTGATTGCACTAATGGTGATCACATCAGAAGGAAGAGCTGAAAGTCTTCTCTCATTGTATTCATTGACAAGCTTAGTTTTCCCAAAGACATACATCGAGGCATCAAGAACATCCTGGTCATCTGGGCTTCGAAGTCTGGTTCTCAACTGTTCAAGATCTGCTGGTGTTTGTTGGCCAAATCGGACTCGGTTTAGCAAACTTGCATAATGGCTATCAGAACCTTGGCGATGGTTCTTCGTCAATTCTACAAATTGAAATCCGTACTCATAATGGTTTAATGAGATGATAAGGTTTGAAATCTTTACAGTGTGGTTCAGCAAATATGTATGATCCCATAACTGGCTTGAGTTGCATCACATCACCAAACAGAAGAACACTGACACCACCAAACAGATCGTCATTTTCCTTCAGCTCTTGGAGGCGAAGATTCAGTTGATATAACAGGTCACTTTTCATCATACTGATTTCATCAATTATTAAAATTCTGAGATTTGAGAAGACATTTCTAAATGTGTCACGTTTCTGATCACCAAGAGATGTGTATTGATTGCCAAAACCAAAATTGAATGCAGAATGGAGAGTGACGCCTTCAATGATGTGTGCTGCCATTCCTGTAGGGGCAGTTTTCATAATGTATGGTGACTCAGAATGGTCACCTTCCTTACGTAAATAATAATGGGCCCAACGTGAAATCTCCATTATCAATTTACTCTTCCCACAACCAGCACCACCGTGAATGACCATATTTATTGGTTTAGGTGGAGGATTTGCATGTTTTTTAGACTTTTTCAGATCTTTACAAAAGCCGACGACCCTATCAAAGACGATGCGCTGCTCTTGTGATAGCTGTCGTGCACCAACAAGCATCTCTGACTTATTAACAGTGATGGGCTTGAAAATGCTGTGCGACACAGAAATTGTGTGTTCCTTCGATGTATGTGGTAGGTTTTCAGGATCAATTGCCCGATGATCTGAATGATCGATTGGTCCCTCAGTAATATCATCCTCATTTTCTTGTTCAATTTCGGCATCTAACAAGTCTCCTATAGTTTTGGTCCTTTGAGTTTCTGACTGTGCTAATCTGGCCCGTGCCTCTTCTACATTGGCTTTTAAAGGGAAAAGTTTGAATTTTGTGATTTCAACTTTTGTCCTCCGGTCTCCTTCTGGCTTCTGTAGTTCACCGGTCTCCATCTCACCATACAGTTGGCGACATTTGTCATGGTCACCAGGATATAGTTCTTCTTCATTTCTCCAGGGCCGATAAAGCAGTAATTCTGAATAGAAAAACTGATGACAATTGTCATGTGCTTTATAATTGTGTTGTCGCAAAACAGAGGGGTAACTTCTCAAAGACATAAATCCAAAATCTTCTTTTAGTCTGATGTGCTTTGGGAGAGCACAAGAATCACATATCTTATCTGGGACCATGCAGCTTGGACAGTGATACCATACTATCATTGGCATGTGACTTCGTTCAGTTACACCATTGTTGAAGTTATGAGGTTGAGCTCTTGTTGCTGAGGTAGTGTCATACATGATACAGAATTGAGCTAAGCACATGTTCTCCAAATGATGCGGACGATGGCTGTATTTATCATGTATTGAAATTTGGGGTCTGTACAAGCCTTCTTTTCCTTCGACTTTGATTAGACTGGAACTGGGGACTCGGTCATCGGGTTGGTTATCGGGTTGGTTATCAAGTTGGTCATCATGCTGGCCATCACTGACTTTTTGAAGAAAAGTTGGTCGGTCATGTTTGAAGGCGGTGCTCACAAAGTTACAGGTTATGTTGGAATCTTTAAGGTGGAGACTTGGGAGCAGTCTATAATATGCCTCAGACTCGCCCATCTGTCGGTGACTGAGGGAACTATGCAGCAGAAGATGCATCCGATCTTGTTGACTTTTCTGTATATTTTCCTTCGCGGTTTCTTTCAAAATGTCCATCATTGCTGACTCATCCTTTGTGAAGTAGTCTGTGATGTACGTGATGACACTGAAAAAGTCTAGACAAACTTGCAAGTCCAAGTTACCATTCCAGGCACGGATCCATTCTGTATTGTAGGTGTTCACATATATTTCAGAGACTTTTCTCTTCAGAATGATTGTAGTTCCCCCGATAGAAACGCTCAATGCATCATAATAATCCTTCTCTGAAATGCTACACTCAGCTAACAATTGTTCGACTGATAGCTGTGTATCTAGTTCAGGGTCTTCAAGGGCTTGTTTTACTTTTTTCAGAATGTCTGTGTTTCTTCAACAGTTTAGTTTTCTCCAGTGGATCCATATCTGACGGGGGATTCTGGGTAATGATTGTTTTTTCACTTGGAAACTTGGGGAATGAAAATCGGCATTCTCCATCATACTTCCTGCATGCCTTAGTGTGATGATGGATCTGCACATCTTCAACAATGGACGTCACCTCTTCATTTTGCAAGGAGCAAGTAACAAAAGTGTCGACGAACTGAATAATAACATCCTGGTCCTCTTTCAAAAGAACGTCATTGTTTCGCAGTTTTGTCATTGCAGGTTTAATTCCACTGAAACTGGTTTCCATTTTATCCATGTCAAGCCAAAGGACACCATGAATATGAGCTGCACCTCTCATTTGGAACTCAACCCGATAGTTATAGAATTTGACTCGCATTGGATTATTTTTCCCATGATGATATTGTTCCGGAAACTTTTGACTCTTTGATCAAAGTTACGAGTTATCGCCAGAACATTTTGTCGTACTAAGTTGTGCAAGCTGATATCCTGCAAAAATTCATCCATTGGTATCCCATTAACGAAGGCTTCCTTTTCACAGAAGTTCATTCTGTCTTGAGATTCTGATAGTTTGTAAGTGATGTCATGTCCTGCTTGTGTGAGGATTGTTGTTATGTTTTCACGCCATCTTTTGTCAGCACATGAAGTGTAAAGAAGAACTGGAAAGGACCCAACTGTTCCAGTCTGGCAATCATCTCGTATCTAGCCTGTTGCCAAAAACGAGGTGTTCCAGAAATCCGATCAAACACACTGAATCCATCTTCTATGGAAATCAGGTTTTCACCAGAGGTTTTCTTACGCAGGTAACTGATGTTAACATTGCGTTCTAATCATTGACGTTCAATTACAAGCGTCTAGTCCGTCATTCATAATCCAGCCGTCGTCCATTAGAGAATATCCGCGTCCATAATCCAAAGACCTATTCCATTTTCCATATAACAGTATTAGCACCAAATTCAAAAAGACAATCATAGTATACATAAACATAGGCTTGTTTCCTGCAAGAGAAGCGGTCAACAGTTTTCAATGATGCCGGCAAGACATCATGATGTTCCAAAAATATCAAATCCGTATCGCTGATCAGTATTCTTAATCCATAATATTCGTTATAGAGTCGTCATCTAAAAAAAGATGTATCTCGGTCACGCTTTGATTGTGACTGTTCATATGTGTACCATGAGGATCTTGAAGTACATGGGTTCATACGGCCCCTAGCCCCGGGTTAAGCGGAATTAGACACAAGTTACGAAACGTAGCGCCATAGATCTTGCACGCTGCGTTCGTATTTTGCTATCAGCATGCGATATGTATCGCCAAATTTGAGAAACTTTGAGTGTAGGCGCTTGGTGGAATAGCCCTGTTTTTTAAGTTTCTGCACCAATGTTTTGTGACGTTGATTAAAATCGTCACATTTAACACAGGATCTAGCAAATCCTAGATCCATAGATTTCCATTACCAAATGTAATAGACCGATGCGAAAACAAAAGGTGTGTGCTGTGCATAACGTGTATCTTGATTGAGAATTCTCTGTAGGAAAAATTTCTGCGGTGTGAGTGGAACTTTCCTTTCAAAATGAATTCCAAATCTTCCGGTTGGGAATAAGCATGGAAAAGCTTTGATGTCCCAGTCACAGTCACGCATGAGATTTGTTGGTATCTTATTTTCGCCTGGCGCAATAGAGAATGCAACACTACTATTCCATCTGGTCTTCTTTAGAACATGTTCTGGAGTAGCATTTGAGTGAATCGATGATTCAGGGTGTTTGTCGGTCATCATAGATGAAGAACCGAGGTCATATTGATGCTTCCTCACAGCATCATCTTCACGGTATTCTGTTTCAGCATCACTGGGAGAATCACTTGGAGATTGTGTAGGAGCTTGAACATTGTTATGTAAAGCATCTGGAATACTGCCCTCCGTATTATTGGAACTGTCCTTCTCAACCAAAATGTCATAACCATCTGGGTCTTCATCTTGACATCTTTGAAGATAATTTTCATCGACATCAATGCACTGATAATATGGATGTCCACAGTTTCGTAATGTACGGAGAGCAGCTTGTAGCATATCAGGTCGAATGTATGCCTCAGTTACCGAGCTTTTATAGCTCAACTTTCTTTTCAGGTTCACTGCGATGATGCCAGCATCATTAGGTGTCCGTGGAAATGAGGAAACCGAAGTAAGGATATCGTTGTCAGTGACTGGAACATTTACAACTTTGTCTTTTATAGCAGACCACCTACTTGTAGGCAATTGAAGGAGTTTGATGAAAAGAATGTTGCGAGCGATCAGTACATTTTCTAATTCAGTTAAATGAAGCTGATCTGGAATGTTGTCATTATCAAGTCCATTGAAGAAGCACATAGCAGGAAATTTATCTTTTTTCAAGATAACCATGCAGTTATGACAAATCCAATAATTTTTCTTGACGTAGAAACCAGGTGGCTCAGCCTGTAACCAAGGTCTAAAGAGGATGCTCATGGTTTTGCCAATCTTTTCAATGGAGAATCTTTGAACTCCAGTAAGAAATAACAATCTATGGCATGACACACATGGGTAAATAGGCCCGTCCTCTGTGTCTTTCTGAAACTGTAAAAATCTCTTTTTCTCATCAATATTTTCAAAGAGGAACTGTCTGTATTTATGTTGTTTTTGTTGTATTTCAAGATGATGAACTGTGTTATAGATGGATTGTTTTTGTCGGATCTGATCAGAATGAAGTGTGTTATACTGTTGCTGTTTTTGTCTGATCTGATCACAATGAAGTGTGTTATATTGTTGTTGTTTTTGTGTGATCTGATCACGATGGAGTGTGTTATACTCTTGCTGTTTTTGTCTGATCTGATCACAATGGATTGTGTTATATTGTTGCTGTTTTTGTCTGATCTGATCATGATGAAGTGTGTTATACTCTTGCTGTTTTTTTCTGATTTGATCACAGTGGAGTGTGTCATATCCTTGCTGTTTTTGTCTGATCTGATCATGATGAAGTGTGTTATACTCTAGCTGTTTCTGTCTGATCTGATCACGATGGAGTGTGTTATACTCTTGCTGTTTTTGTTGTATCTGATCACGGTGGAGAGTGTCATACTCTTGCTGTTTTTGTCTGATCTGATCACGATGTAGTGTGTCATAGTCCAGTTGTTTTTGTCTTATTTGTTCGCTGTGTGTTGCTCTATACTTGCAAAGTTTTCTTTGTTTAGCAGATGAACGTAATCCATCCATATCATACTCAATCTGGCAATCTAAGCTACGTTTCAAATGATTCAATAGAAATTTGAACCCCTCTTTACCACAGCCACGGCATTTATTTTCATTCTCAGGTTTCTGTTCCATCTCAATGAAAAATAAAAGTATAATCAAACAGAAAAATTTCACTGCTGGTTGCATAATGTCTACTTCAAAGAAATGTGGAACAACAATGAATTACTGATAATTTGCAAGACATAATTAAATCCTGAACAGACATCTCACTTGTGGGGTCCAATTCAGCGCAGAGGTCTGCAAGGTCGGGTTAAACGACCCTGAAAGATCAATAAATGCAGAATTAAATACTGGAGGATATGTACCCATAACGAGAAATTCCAGGGGAAGTTTGGACGAAGATAATACGGACACAATTTGACTATCATTTTGTCAGCGTTGTAGACATCAGCTGATCTCGATTGGTTGGAATAAATTTCTTAAGGCAATGGATGCACCAACTTGAACTGTTTTTAACTTTCTTGGCTATGTCAAGGGGGTAGACGAACAACACAGACAATAATGTATAGCGGTTATTGATGTCAACAATAAAAGGCAAATAACTCCGCAAAATCATTGAAACTGGCAATAACAGCGTTAAAATCTGACCAGGTAAAATAGGTCAAGGTCAAGGCAAATTGGAAAGGTATCTAGTCAATCACTAGTTACATATGTAGTATGAAGATACCCTGATTTCCTGTGGCATAACCACTGCCCGATTGGAGGGGGGGGGGGATGTTGTTCATATGGTACTGAAAATGATAAATTTGTTTAAAGGGGCAACATAGCATATAAAGCTAAAAGGGGAAGTGATCGCCCGTAAGTATACATGTCTGCTACAGTTCAATAGAAAACTTTGAAATATATTGCTAATCATATTTGACTAAACATAAACATAGCAGGCCCATGTTGACTTGTTTTTGTCAAATGTCCCTCATTAGAACGGATGAATCCATGTTGTATTTTTGTTCATATGGAAAGGTAAAAGCTATTTCTCTGCTAGAATGTATTCTGTGAATTGATCAAAACTGAATTCCTCACCATTCCTTGTGCGAGCTTAATTCGCAGGAAACTTCCAAACATATGTCTATTGTGAAACTGAAACAAAAGAAAAGGCAATTAAAATCATTTATGGGTGAAAAGTGGGTTTTAATACGAAATGACATTTAGGATAATCTTACTAACCGAAACTGTATAGCGCTTCAGTTATGTTTGATATTTTCTTTCAATATAGCCAATGTTGTTGTTGTTGTTGTTGTTGTTGTTATATCGCTATCCAGTCCGCCATGTTCATGTTGTGCCATTTGGTATAAGGTGTGGCCAGCGTAGCCTATAGCATTGGGCCCTGCTTCGGAGGGCCAATGTCTGGCTAATCCAAGGTACGTGTTTGACGGCAGATTTTGAGATCGAGAACGAGGCCATGCTTACGTCACGGGACCGGACACACGTGGTTTCGGGGATTTCTGACAGATCCAGCATCAGAGATGGCAACTCCGCTGAGAGTTCGGGAAAATAATGTGTGCATTTGCTCTGGGAATAAAAATGTCAAGTTTTTTTTAATACAATCAGAGGCAGGGAAAAAGAAGAATGTATAAGGCTTCTCTTGTGTTTGATTGACAACAGCAAGAGCTCGCTTCAACATCACATTCGTCCTGATATCGTCGGTCGCCATGATTGCTGTTTGAGGGAAGCCCTTCCATCCTAAAAATAGCGAGCCAATGAGAAAGCTGGTTTCGATTCAAAATGGCGCGGATCGAACGACCAATCGCTGGCGGAGTTCTGGTACACTATCACTGTCTGTTAATACCTAAATTAACTGACAGTAATACAGTCTATGGCCGGCGTGGCCGCGGGATGATTGATTGCGAAACAATCATTGCCATTCACTGACACGGATATGATTTCAATCAACCGAGCACGCTCAGCTGTAAACTAATAATCTTCGGAATACTTACCTATGTACCGCTGAGATCTCCACTCCACAAGGCGCCCTTCACACAAGACGACGAACTGTGTCTCAATTCTCTTCTTTTTGTCTCTTCACTCGCTACCTTTCGGAAATCTCCGCTGAGATCGCCTACTTACCGGAAATCCATCCACTCGTTAAGGACAAACCAAACAACACCCTTTCTTGGGGCTGGCAACTGCTTGAAAATGCCTTATTAGCAGAATGCAATCCACCAATTCTTGCCTGATTTTCACATTAGGGTATGATAGAGGTGATGTTTCACCATTCATATGCATATGCCATCGTATCAGAAAGGCAACATTAGCTTATATAAATGTACGTTTGTTTTGGAATAATAACTCTCCCCATTCTCAGTCTGACAGAAATAAAAATCATCATTGTTCTTTAGGCCTATAAGTTAGTATACCGGTACCTTTCTGTACAAGTCCAAAAATATCACGAGGCTGAACCTCAGTACATATATGTATATCAACGGATTTCTCTATCATGATTGCCAATGAGAACCACGCATTCCAAAGACAATGCAAGTTTATTCAACCTAGAACACCTGTACTGCTAAACCTAAAAACGATACTATGTGTAAATCAGTTTTAAAGCATGAAGGTGCAATCTTATTGCGTGTGGCCTTGAGAAATAGTATATCAGAATGACGGACTGATCGAGTTTTCTCCGAGGAAGACATTGGAAGAAGAAATACGCGAAAAGTAAATTCGTATTTCAGATTTATTTTGAATATTATTTTTCAATTGGACTGCAAATGGGAGACTTGGACAATAGGACCACAAGATAAACCGGAAGTACTAGTTCTGTCAGTTGATTGGTTAACCGGGACAAATCTGGCAAACAGGAAGTTGCAATCAAATGATCTGATTGAACAGTTAGTATTATGCGAGTAATTGGGAAAAATGTATAATCTGAACCCCAACTCAGTATCAAATTCATCTACAACTGATAAGCACTGTACAACAGAAGTGGTATTAGCGAGCTAAATATTAGTGATATATCTTCTGCAATAACTGAAAGTATTATTATTATCATTATTAGCCACATCCAAACTAAAATTCACTTGAGAAATACTATGCAGGTAAAGTAAAAATATTTAAACAAGAAAAATCATACCATACAACATTAATTGTATGATAAACCCCTTAATATATTTATATTCAACCTTCAAACAGGTTATCTCCCTTCTGTCGGTGAAAAAACGCCCTGACATTCTCCGCTCAGTGGAACTACACCATGCCAACAGACAAAAGAAAACAGACAAAAGAAAACAAAAGATCGTTGTTACCGCTAACTTAAATAACTGTTAATCGAATGTGGTGATCGAGTTAAACTGGCACAGTTACTTCTAAAACGTGATTGTTGCACTTGTTGTTATTATTCTTGATCTATAATCCGACGCGGTACTTATTATTTTTTTTATAATCATAATGTGTTCCTTGTCTACTTATTTTCAATATTTAAATCAAACAGATTGGATAGATAAAATGATTACGATACTATTTATTCGGCAAAAGTTGGTGAGTTGTTCTCGTACTTCTGAAACATAATTGTTGCGTTTGTTTTTATGATGCATGATCTATAATTTGATACCAAGTATTATTGATTGTTAATCATAATGACAATGGATTACTAGTCTACTTTTGTTACCAATTTGTCAATTATCTAGATTAGGTAGATAAAATGGTTACTATACAAGTAGTGAACTTATTTTTCTACTTACTATGACTGTATGCAAATTAACTGAACCACTGACAATGTTGTGCCTCATCTTCCTTGGTATATCAGCAATTCAAGGATCTTAAAGTGCATATACATACTGTTCAGTGAAAATGGTAATGTCTCAAGGTTACAGTATCGGATCCCAGATGTGTACGTGTACGTATCACAATTTCGCTTTATTACGGGCCAGTACCTTTTTGTATTCATATAAAACTATACATTGAGCGCTTTATTCAAGGAATTTAGATTAATAAAGACATTTCTCGAATTTATTACAAGAATCGATTTATTTAAAGATAAATGATGTCATTTGGAAAAGTATAATTCTCAAAACCACGTGCTAATAACTCTCAGATTTCACCAAACAAACTTGCTTTTTTAGAATAATGAACTTTACCATTTGAATAAAAATAGGTTGCCTCAGTTTTGTTAGTTATGGCCTAGAAGTTATTTTATCGTCGTGCAAAGTTGAAAGATTGGAAAAATCTACAAAAACTCGAAACTCGGCCCCTCTCCACTAAATCATAAATAATTCATGAACAGACCGAACGTATAAAATTTGAGGCAACGTTTTGAAGATCTACATGATTTGAATATTTTGTCCAAAGTTCATGTTTGTACATCAACTAACAAGAGAGAAATTAGAACTGAAAAAAAACACTTTTTGGCGAAAAACTAAACGGAGAAAACGGTAAAAAAAACAATCAGCCTACTGCCCCACGAATGGCTTAAGTTTTAAAAAGTCATGTATTTTTTACTGCAATGCATTAATTTTCATAATTTCTTATTCCCCTCAACTTGTAGGTTTGACTGTGTACTCTGGTATAAGACAAAAAGACAAAAATCGAGATTTTGACGCTTCGATCCGATACAGTAACCACAATGAAAGATGTGTCGATCGACAGCTTTTAAGCGACTGAATTTTCCTGTTTCTTGACGTAAGAGAATTGAAGTCTGGAAGGAAATCAACGAAGCAATAATTCATTCCACCGAATATAGTTGTAAATGAATTCAAACGTGCCTGAAGACAGGCATGTGAGATCGGAGGTTGAAAAGTAAAGTGTGGCAGAGATCGCACTCTCTTAGCGCATGCGTATTTCAAAAAGTCACAAGAAGAAGAACAAGAACAACAACAACAACAACAACGCGAGCCTCCCGTAGACCTGCGTGCCGCAGGTAAAAATGAAGACTGCTTTATGGTGATAGAATTTGGGAAAAAAAGATTAGGTTGACCCCTGATTTTCGTCTTTTGAATTTGCCGCTGGACGGGGAACACGGGAACATAATACAGGCGTCAAGTCAGTCCTTCAATATTCCGTCGTCGTCCACATTCCAAAGGCCTAATTATAAGCGTCTGGTCCGTCATTCATTGTTCAGCCGTCGTCCATTTAAGAATATCCGCCGCGTCCATAATCCAAAGACCTATTTCATATTACAGCATTAGCACCAAAAATAAACAATCATAGTATACATAAACATTGGTTAATTTTCCGCGAGAGAGAAGCGGTAAACAATTATTAATGATGCTTGCAAGACACCATAATGCTTCAAAAATATCAAATCCGTATTGTTGATAAGTATTCTTAATGCATATAATTTTCATTGTAAAGTGGTTATCTAGAGACTGATGTATCTCAGTCAATTTCTGATTGTGTCTGTTCAATAACTTGAGGATTTACAAGTGCCTGAGTTCATACGGCCTATAGCCATTCGGAATCTCAGTAGAGAGCCAATGTAGTCTTGGAGAGTATCTCGGGGTGTTCCAACATGGATTTTCTATAAATCTCCAGATCTGGCACGCCGGAAAAACCAAGTCACTCACATTGATCCTCAAATTGTATACCCCGAAAATCGCCGTCACGATGTCTAACTATGGTCAAATTATTTCAACAATTTCCTTTTAAGCTGAAAGAACTCAGCCGTACTATTTCGAATTTTCAGTGGCATAGACTTAAGTGTCGAGAGTACCCTTAATCACGACTGATAATCAAGTAGTTTACTTGGTCCACCAGACCATCAGCGGCAAATCCCGACACCCAACAATCTGGAACTCCCCATGACTGTCCTATTGAACCAGACATCAAGCCACTTGTAAATCGACTTCAGTTTCCTTCATGATGGCTTTTTATATTGATGCGACCCAAATCGAATTCAATCGATTGATCTGAACACTGTGCGGGGAATTATATTAGTGACCTAGTCCAACATTGATCTTGGGACTATTGCATTGATAGGGCTATTACTTCATCGCTCTGAAATATTTGTATCTAATACCGCGCAAGCCTGTGCTAGGGGCCGTGTGGTCATGCCTTTCGGGATGTCCACATGAAGGTCTACAACAAAAGCATGGCTGTGAAACAAATCATCACAGGGATCCCTTTTGGTTCTTGTGATGCTTTTAGAAATATGCAGACAGGATATTTTTGTCTGTGGTATCATATGACAGTACGCCGGCATCATTTTCCACCACTATTTTAAAGTTGCATTAAATTTTCAATTCATGAGAATCGCAGGTAACATAGATACTCTCGACAAGTCTTCATATCTCATAAAAGCAGTTGTCGCTCTGGTTTATTTTCGCTTTTCACCATATGTATCACGATGGTGTGGAAAATACTCATCACAACCTCGTCTCCCAATTTGAGAAAGACTGAAATAGCGACTCACTGGTAAAATAATTCAAGGACGCCTTGAACTCCGTTAAACTTGAACTTGTAAATCCGTTGTGTTGCAGACTCTCATAGATTTTAATAGAAAGTCGTCTGGTGTACATACAGTATTGACTTCCTGTGACGATCTGCCTGACATTATAAATGATCTGAAATGTAACAGTTCGCCAGGAATAGATGATTTATCGGGTGAACATCTCAAATGTGCATATCGGAAGAGTTATTGGTTCATTTATCGATTTTTCTATGTTCTGTAAAAGATGTTTCCCTGAGAATATCACTCGTGTTGTTTTTACTCCTTTCGTTAAGAACAAATCATTGGATAAAACCAAGTCGGAGAATTATAGACTGTCATAGTATTGCAGTATAAAATTGGTCAATGTGGATAGTTCTAGAACAATAGAGCTGAGGTAAACTTGTTTACCTTCTGTTCTGTGGTTATGATCATAGAATTTTCTCGTAATCGTGACCGATTTATCATAATTAAAATGGCCGAATCACGAAGAGACCCGTATTATGGGCGTTATTGGGTCACAGCGCCATCTGCACATGTCGATTTTTCTGGAATGATAGGCCTGTATACATACTGTTGTGGGGTAATCATTTTCAAGCTTTCCAGAACCTGTTGTGATGGTATCTGGGTTTAATCTTACCCCATTGCTGTTACGGTGGAAGCTTCTTGATTTGATAGAAATTAGGGGCCTGCCCGCGAGCTTTGTTTACATTCCAGCTTTGCAACATAGTTCTAAATTGATACATTGTCTGAATTTGTGAAATCAAAGAATAGTATATTATCAGCATGTCATTTGACCCAGCTCAGTTTGCTTCAAAGCCTAGTCAGGAGGAATTTGACGAACTACGCAAAAAGGATTTGTTCGCGCTCTGTAAATTTCTACAAATTAAAGTTAAAACATTTTGGAGAAAGCAAGAACTTGTCAATTGACGATAGAGCAAGCATCAAATTATGATATAGTGAAGGATTTAATTCTTTAATTCTTAAAGATTATGAATTAGTTCCTGACGCCTATAGACAAAAGTTTCGTAGTTGTGAAAAAGAAAACTCTCAGACTCATGTAGAATTTGCTCGTTCAAAAGAACAGTCATTTCATAGGTGGTGTGCTTCGGTTAAAATTGACAAAAATTTGAAAATCTTAGACAGCTTATGCTGGTAGAGGAATTTAGAAGGTGTATCCATGGTGATATTAGAACATTTTTTGACGAAAAGAATGCCACCACTTTAGACGAAACAGCCCGATTTGCTGATGAATACGCTCTGACACACAAATTATCATTTGTCAATGCTGTTAAGCCAAGTTCATTCCAGTCTAACATCTCAGGTAACAAATCCAGTTCTTTCTCAAGGCCTAAAACTTTTAACCCCAGTTACAAAGGTCAAAGGTCAAACACAAAGTCTCAGTCACCCACTTTTAACACTCAAAATAAGTTTCCCGTTTGCAGCTACTGTAAGAGGGACGGCCATTTAATGTCTGATTGTTTTAAATTGAAAAGAAGACAACAAGTTCAAGCCTATCAAAAGCCTAGTGGTTTCCTCACTTCAAGATCTTTACCCAAGCAGGTTAGTGACGTTCATCATGCATATGACATTAAGGTGGCCAAGGACACTGTTCCTATTAGTTCTATCAAGGATAAGGTTGACAGTTTTTCAAATCCTGTTATGGAGATTTTTGAACCATTTATCCACAATGGTTTTGTGTCACTTTCAAGTGATTTCTCTAATGCTACTTCTGTGAAGATTTTGCGAGACACGGATGCATCCCAGTTCCTTTTGTTGGCAGATATTTTGCCGTTTTCTGATTCTTCATCTGCAGGCAGTAATGTACTGATTAAAGGAGTAGATTCTGTAAATTACACACCCGTTCCGCTCCATAACATTCATTTGTCTTCCGACTTGATTTCTGGACCTGTTACGGTGGGTATTAAAGGTAGTTTACCATTTTGAGGGTGTTCAATTACTTCTTGGCAATGATCTTGCGGGAGATAAGGTCGGAGTTAACCCGATTGTAACTGACAAGCCTTGTTTGGATCAGATCCATGATCCAGTTGAAGACGATATTCAAATTTTGTAACCTGCTTGTGCAGTTACTAGAGCCAGGAGTAAATTGGCTGAAGAGTCTGAAAAGTCTCTTAAAGATGACGTCATCGATGACGTTTGTTTGGCCGACACCTTTGTGTGTTTAAATGATGAGGCTGATAAGCCACATTTTGATTGCAAATTGGAATGTTCTAATGACAAAATTTCAAAATCATAGCTGGTTAATGAACAGCATAGTGACAAGGACATTTCCAAGTTGTTTGACCGGGCAGTAGATGAGTGTGATGTAACTCAAGAGCCTGTGTGTTACTTTTGTAAGAATGGTGTTCTTATGCGCAAATGGCGACCGCCAGATGTGTCACCTGATGATGAGTGGGCAGTTAAGTATCAGATTGTGGTACCAAAGTCATATCGTTCAGATATCCTCAGACTAGCCCATGAAACACCTCTTTCAGGCCATTTAGGTGTTAACAAAACATATTACAAAATTCTAAATCATTTCTATTGGCCAAATTTAAAGAAAGATGTTACGGAATTTTGTGGGTCATGCCACACATGCCAAATGGTAGGAAAACCAAACCAAACCATATCAAAGGTCCCTCTACAACCAATCCCTGCATTTGAGGAAGCATTTAGTAGGGTGATTATAGATTGTGTTGGTCCATTACCAAAAACAAAGTCAGGCAATCAGTACATGTTAACAATCATGTGTGCTTCAACCAGGTTCCCTGATGCCATTCCTTTACGGAATATTAACCCTACCTGGCCTGGGGGGGCCGAAATTCCCCCCCACCCTAACAAACTTTCTGTGCTATCTCCGGAACGACAAAAAAGGAGAGCTGAAACTCATTGACGTTTTAGTTTATTATCTTGGGGTCATTTTGAGCCTATTTGCATAACCCCCCGAGCAGAGGATCATGGGTAAATTCAAGATGGCGGCCACGTGGGGTACCAGAAAAGTGATGTTTTTGTCATATTTTTTCACAATTTCTGCTTTTCAGCAATGAAAAGTGGGCAAAAACTATTTTATTTCACATCGCATTAATATTTACTAATTTATCATGCAGTTTTTGCGGAGAAATTGCATAAATAAAAAAATCGCAAAATCCGACCTAAAAATCGACCAAAAATTGTCGTTTTTGAAAATGACGTCACTGTGACGTCATCAAAGCGGCCATCTTGGATTTTTTTACATTTCCTGGTAGAGCTTGATCCAAGGGTATGGTGTGGTAAGTTTCAACCTCCTAGCTCAAGGGATAAGAAAAATAATTAGGAGGGCCATTTCGGCCCCCCCCGCCCCAGGCCAGGATAGGTCCCAAAAAGCCCAGGCCAGATAGGGTTAAGGCAGAAACTATTGTTAAGGGCTCAGTTAAACATTTCACACTTGTCGGCCTACCCCAGTCTGTTCAGTCTGATCAGGGATCTAATTTCGTGTCAGGAATTTTTCAACAAGTCATGCATGAATTGGGAATAAAGCAGTACAAATCGTCTGCATACCACCCAGAAAGCCAAGGCGCATTAGAAAGATTTCACCAGACATTAAAGAACATGATTAGGACTTATTGTTTTGACACTGAGAAAGACTGGGATGAAGGCATACATTTGTTATTGTTTGCTGTCAGAGAGTCTGTTCAAGAGTCTTTGGGCTTCAGTCCATTTGAATTAGTCTTTGGTCATACAGTTAGAGGACCACTTAAACTGCTAAAGGAAAAGTTCCTAGACAGTGATCTTGACTCATGTAGTCTCTTACAATATGTGTCGGACTTTCGCACCAGGTTGACCAAAGCACGTGATTTGGCCATGTCAAATTTAAAGTCAGCTCAAAAAGGTATGAAAATAACCTATGATAAACATGTCCTTAAACGAAGTTTCAAACCTGGTGAGAAGGTTCTGGCTTTTCTGCCTATTCCTGGTAATCCACTTAAGGCTAGATATTATGGTCCTTATGTCATTGAAAAGAAACTAAGTGACCTTAATTATGTAATTCAGACTCCTGACAGGCATAAAAACAAACAGTTATGTCATGTAAATATGTTAAAGTTATACATCGACAGAGATAGCACTAACAGTACTGTCCATCCTGTAAGTGTAGTTAGTTCTGACCCTGATACTAATGAAACTTGTGAAGAGCCCATGACAGCGCCGAAATTACAGAACTCTGACATTCTACTTAATTTGGATTCCAAGTTGTGTCATCTCGAGCCAGCGCGTCAGGAAGAACTTCGAACTCTGCTCAGTCAATATGAACATTTGTTTCCCGACATTCCTACTCGGACTGATACAATTTCACATGACGTCGATGTCGGAGATTCTAATCCAGTAAAGCAGCACCCATATCGTTTGAATCCCATTAAACAAAACTATCTGAGAAAAGAGATTCAGTATTTACTGGACAATGACTTCATTGAACCAAGTAATAGTAACTGGAGTTCACCTTGTATCATCGTTCCAAAGCCAGATGGCAGTTAGAGGATGTGTACTGACTACAGAAAGGTGAACACATTGACCAAAACAGACACATTCCCTATTCCACGTATTGACGATTGCATTGATAAAGTGGGAAGTGCAAAGTTCGTGTCAAAGTTTGATCTTCTGAAAGGATTTTGGCAAGTTCCACAGACAGATCGTGCGAAGGAGATATCAGCATTCGTCATTCCGGAGGGTCCGTTCCAGTACAAAGTTATGCTATTTGGAATGAAAAATTTTCCAACCACGTTCCAGCGTCTCATCAACCGTGTTACTTCCGGTTTGGAAGGATGTGAAACTTACATTGATGTCTACAGCGATACATGGGAAGACCATCTACAGAGAATTTTTCAACCGGCTGAGTGACGCCAAGCTGACAGTCAACCTTGGGAAGAGTGAATTCGGACATGCACCGGTCATTCCTGGATCATGTTGTAGGTCAGGGTCAGGTAAAACCTGTAGATGCTAAGGTCAGTGCTATCTCGCTATTTCCAAGACCACCATGTAAGAGACAACTGATGCGTTTCTTGGGTATGGCTGGTTACTACAGGAAATTTTGTCCAAATTTTTCAGGTATTACTGAGCCTTTAACTCGACTCTTAAGAAGGAGGGTAACTTTTGTTTGGACCGATGAATGTGAATCAGCTTTTGAAAAACTGAAAGCCACACTCAAGAGCGCACCAGTTCTTTCAGCACCAGATTTTGATTCACCTTTTAAACTGGCTGTAGATGCTAGTGATGTTGCTGCTGGTGCCGTTTTGTTACAAGAAGGTATAGATGGTGTAGATCACCCAATATGCTATTTTTTCACGTAAATTTGACAAACATCAGAGAAATTATTCTACAATTGAGAAAGAAAGTTTGGCAATGATATTGGCTTTACAACATTTTGAAGTTTATGTTACTTCTTCATCGTTGCCAATTACTGTATTCAGTGATCACAATCCACTTGTTTTCATAAGTAAGATGAAAAACAAAAATCAAATATTGTTGAGATGGAGTTTGGTGTTACAAGAATACAATATTGAAATCAAACATATTAAGGGTAAGGACAATTTGATCGCTGATTGTTTGTCTCGCATATAATGTACATATGTTTGTCAACATTTTTGCTGTTGTAATATAGATTTTGTTTTGCAATAATGTTTCGAATTGTCAAGAAAGTTCCAAGTTTGAAACTTTATTCTTTTAAGAGGGGGAGTGTCATAGTATTGCAGTATAAAATTGGTCACTGTGGATAGTTCTAGAACAATAGAGCTGAGATAAACTTGTTTACCTTCTGTGGTTATGATCATAGAATTTTCTCGTAATCGTGACCGATTTATCATAATTAAAATGGTCGAATTACGAAGAGACCCCTATTATGAGGGTTATTGGGTCACAGCGCCATCTTCACATCTACATAGTGCCATCTGCACATGTCGATGTTTCTGCAATGATAGGCCTGTATACATACTGTTGTGGGTTAATCATTTTCGAGCTTTCTAGAAGCTGTTTTGATGGTATCTGGGTTTAATCTTACGTCATTGCTGTACCCGTGGAAGTTTCTTGATTTGATAGAATAATCTCGAATGCCCGATAAAGTATAAATAGCTCGACGTTTAGCGATCGAAGAGAGACTCAAACGGCTTCTTTGTGTGTGCATTAGATTGTGCTACTGGACATTACCTTTTCCTGAGATCACTGACTGTTGCATTACTCCTGTGCTTTGACCGCTGTGTTATCTACGTAATTGAACTGACGGAAACTGGACAACAGCTGAGCGGTATTGGACCATCGAAATACAGGAACGCGATTTCTGAACGTCGGCACGGACAGTATAGAGATTTGCACGTTAATACGGACTCTGAGAGATACATCGGTATAGCATTGAACACTAAGACTTTATTTGACATTTATTTGCTGTATTGACCTAACTTAATTTGTATATGATTTTAGTATTTTAAATAAATATTTGATTGTTAGTCTTCGATTTCACAAAATCTTTCTGTTGCTTTTTTCTATTATCATTTAGACGTAACAAGACCAATAGCTGTTGCTACGGTTATTTCCAAGGTTGTAGAGATTGTAGTATTTAGGAAGTGTGATGAACAGCTTGGAGTGATTTTCAGTTTGGATACAAATCTGGGAGACCTACCGATGTGTATGTTTAAAAAAATGTTGTAAATATTTGTCGTGCTAAATACTGTCCTGTATTTGTATGTTTCGAATGTCAGTAAAGCTTTCGATTGAGTTAACCAGTGAACTCTCCTCAAGAAACTGATTAACCACAGTGTCCATGTATTTTGTAAATATCCTATGCATCTGGTATAATTATATTCCTACTTTGTGAAACACCATGGCAGAAAGTACTGGCTCGGGTGAAAATCGAACTCACGACTTAGGGGATACCGTCCCACTGCTCTACCAACTGAGCTACCAGTTGGGAACAGCTCGCTGTAGCATAGGATCATGTACTGTTAAGTGGGGATCTGTATATTTGGTGTTTCTGGTGGTGTTAGGCAAGTTGGAGTACTGTGTCTATCCTTATTTTACATATATATGCAAAATCATGATGTTGGCGTTGGTTTTAATACAGGTGAATTATGAACCATTGGAAAATCTGTTCTCCCGCCAGAGCTGTACAAGCAATTCTAGATATTTGTGATGATTTCTCTGTATCACATGACATTATTTTCAATGCTAAGACAATCGTATGTGTGTTAGTTGCACCAAAGCACTATACAGATTTTGCCTACACTTGTAGATCTGAATGTTGCCGCGCTTAAGTCTGTTGATACTTACACTTACCTGGAAAACGTTATATCCAATTACCTTTCTGACAATGACGACAGAATTTGCCAAAAGAGAAAACTGTGCTCGTGCTAATGTTCTGATAAAAACAAACCGTGCCTGTACTAATGAAGGTTAAGAAAACCTTATTTCACTCACACTGTTGTAATATTTATTGTTATCATCGCTTATTGATTATGCCATCAGAATCACCTCCCCCCCCCTCTGTTTATTTTCCTTACCCTTTCGGAGAGAGAGATGAAACTTTCCTGCTATATATTTGGGTAGGAATGAAAGAAAATGTAAAACAATCCAAAACGGCTGCCATTATGACGTCACAGAGACTTCACTCAATTCGGGAACCATTTTTCACCTATTTTTGGACCGATTTTCTGAATATTCGTTTTTCGATATTGTCTCTCGAGAACTGAATAATATGATAGGAAATAATTAGTTTTGACGAAATAAATTATTTTTATGCCACTTTAGTCAAGAAAAATAGAAAACACGATATTCTGAGGACACCTGCTTTTCCTTCTTTCTCTAGCTGGGCTGAAAATTTTGGTAGGAAGGACCATAATCCCCCCCATCCCAGGCCAGATCTGGTTAAGGGAATGATATCTTATTATAAATATATCAACTTCTTCTTGAAATAGCTAGTTTTTAGTGAACCCGCAGAGAGAGCTACATGTATTGCTGGTGATTTTCTTTTCACTTTAAAAGTTACAACACATATAAGGGAAGTGGGAAGAGGTGCCGACATATTGACAGAGCCACATGACTTCACAGTATAGTCTTCCGGTTAACCTATTCTAAAGCACATACCAAGAATCTAACGATTCGTGATATGTGTTGTATCTCAGGTACGCTTTTATTGTACCTGTTCATGTGGCAACTTGGATGATATGATCACACGGCCCTAGCACCGGCATAAGCGGTATTAGATACAAATCTAGAGAGCTATGATGGAAATGCTCTGACAACTCGTATATTGATAATTGGTGAGCTGTTTCGCTGTGACAACTCGTACACTGGGAATTGGTGAGCTGTATCGTCGTCAGATAAAAGTGACGGCATTTAACACAAAAGACTAGTCTGTAAGGCCCGATGTCGACCCAGCATCAACTTCCCACAAAGGCCAACATATATCAAAGACCAAAAGGTCTGTACAGGGGGCGGGCCTCGAGGACGAAACGTCCACCAGCAGAATCTCGCTGTATACAGGTAAAAATTACAACACATATAAGGGAAGTGGGAAGAGGTGCCGACATACTGACAGAGCCACATGACTTCACAGTATAGTCTTCCGGTTAACCTATTCTAAAGCACACACCAAGAATCTAACGATTCGTGATATGTGTTGTATGTCAGGTACGCTTTTCCTGTACCTGTTCATGTGGCAACTTGAATGATATGACTACACGGCCCCTAGCACCGCCATAAGCGGTATTAGATACAAATCTAGAGAGCTATGATGGAAATGCTCTGACAACTCGTATATTGATAATTGGTGAGCTGTTTCGCTGTGACAACTCGTACACTGGGAATTGGTGAGCTGTATCGTCGTCAGATAAAAATGACGGCATTTAACACAAAAGACTAGTCTGTAAGGCCCGATGTCGACCCAGCATCAACTTCCCACAAATGCCAACATATATCAAAGACCAAAAGGTCTGTACAGGGGGCGGGCCTCGGGGACGAAACGTCCACCAGCAGAATCTCGCCATATACAGGTAAAAATTACAACACATATAAGGGAAGTGGGAAGAGGTGCCGACATACTGACAGAGTCACATGACTTCACAGTATAGTCTTCCGGTTAACCTATTCTAAAGCACATACCAAGAATCTAACGATTCGTGATATGTGTTGTATCTCAGGTACGCTTTTATTGTACCTGTTCATGTGGCAACTTGGATGATATGATCACACGGCCCCTAGCACCGGCATAAGCGGTATTAGATACAAATCTAGAGAGCTATGATGGAAATGCTCTGACAACTCGTATATTGATAATTGGTGAGCTGTTTCGCTGTGACAACTCGTACACTGGGAATTGGTGAGCTGTATCGTCGTCAGATAAAAATGACGGCATTTAACACAAAAGACTAGTCTGTAAGGCCCGATGTCGACCCAGCATCAACTTCCCACAAATGCCAACATATATCAAAGACCAAAAGGTCTGTACAGGGAGCGGGCCTCGGGAACGAAACGTCCACCAGCAGAATCTCGCTGTATACAGGTAAAAATTACAACACATATAAGGGAAGTGGGAAGAGGTGCCGACATACTGACAGAGCCACATGACTTCACAGTATAGTCTTCCGGTTAACCTATTCTAAAGCACATACCAAGAATCTAACGAATCGTGATATGTGTTGTATCTCAGGTACGCTTTTATTTTACCTGTTCATGTGGCAACTTGGATGATATGACCACACGGCCCCTAGCACCGGCATAAGCGGTATTAGATACAAATCTAGAGAGCTATGATGGAAATGCTCTGACAACTCGTATATTGGTAATTGGTGAGCTGTTTCGCTGTGACAACTCGTACACTGGGAATTGGTGAGCTGTATCGTCGTCAGATAAAAATGACGGCATTTAACACAAAAGACTAGTCTGTAAGGCCCGATGTCGACCTAGCATCAACTTCCCACAAATGCCAACATATATCAAAGACCAAAAGGTCTGTACAGGGGGCAGGCCTCGGGAACGAAACGTCCACCAGCAGAATCTCGCTGTATACAGGTAAAAATTACAGCACATATAAGGGAAGTGGGAAGAGGTGCCGACGTACTGACAGAGCCACATGACTTCACAGTATAGTCTTCCGGTTAACCTATTCTAAAGCACATACCAAGAATCTAACGAATCGTGATATGTGTTGTATCTCAGGTACGCTTTTATTGTACCTGTTCATGTGGCAACTTGGATGATATGACCACACGGCCCCTAGCACTGGCCTAAGCGGTATTAGATACAAATCTAGAGAGCTATGATGGAAATGCTCTGACAACTCGTATATTGATAATTGGTGAGCTGTTTCGCTGTGACAACTCGTACACTGGGAATTGGTGAGCTGTATCGTCGTCAGATAAAAATGACGGCATTTAACACAAAAGACTAGTCTGTAAGGCCCGATGTCGACCCAGCGTCAACTTCCCACAAATGCCAACATATATTAAAGACCAAAAGGTCTGTACAGGGGGCGGGCCTCGGGGACGAAACGTCCACCAGCAGAATCTCGCTGTATACAGGTAAAAATTACAACACATATAAGGGAAATGGGAAGAGGTGCCGACATACTGACATAGCCACATGACCACACAGTATAATCTTCCGGTTAACCTATTCTAAAGCACATACCAAGAATCTAACGATTCGTGATATGTGTTGTATTTCAGGTACGCTTTTATTGTACCTGTTCATGTGGCAACGTGGAGGATATGACCACACGGCCCCTAGCACCGGCATAAGCGGTATTAGATACAAATCTAGAGAGCTATGATGGAAATGCTCTGACAACTCGTATATTGATAATTGGTGAGCTGTTTCGCTGTCACAACTCGTACACTGGGAATTGGTGAGCTGTATCGTCGTCAGATAAAAATGACAGCATTTAACACAAAAGACTAGTCTGTAAGGCCCGATGTCGACCCAGTATCAACTTCCCACAAATTCCAACATATATCAAAGACCAAAAGGTCTGTACAGGGGGCGGGCCTCGGGGACGAAACGTCCACCAGCAGAATCTCGCTGTATACAGGCAAAAATTACAACACATATAAGGGAAGTGGGAAGAGGTGCCGACATACTGACTGAGCCACATGACTTCACAGTATAGTCTTCCGGTTAACCTATTCTAAAGCACATACCAAGAATCTAACGATTCGTGATATGTGTTGTATCTCAGGTACGCCTTTATTGTACCTGTTCATGTGGCAACTTGGATGATATGACCACACGGCCCCTAGCACCGGCATAAGCGGTATTAGATACAAATCTAGAGAGCTATGATGGAAATGCTCTGACAACTCGTATATTGATAATTGGTGAGCTGTTTCACTGTCACAACTCGTACACTGGGAATTGGTGAGCTGTATCGTCGTCAGATAAAAATGACGGCATTTAACACAAAAGACTAGTCTGTAAAGCCCGATGTCGACCCAGCATCAACTTCCCACAAATCCCAACATATATCAAAGACCAAAAGGTCTGTACAGGGGGCGGGCCTCGGGACGAAACGTCCACCAGCAGAATCTCGCTGTATACAGGTAAAAATTACAACACATATAAGGGAAGTGGGAAGAGGTGCCGACATACTGACAGAGCCACATGACTTCACAGTATAGTCTTCCGGTTAACCTATTCTAAAGCACATACCAATAATCTAACGATTCGTGATATGTGTTGTATCTCAGGTACGCTTTTATTGTACCCGTTCATGTGGCAACTTGGATGATATGACCACACGGCCCCTAGCACCGGCATAAGCGGTATTAGATACAAATCTAGAGAGCTATGATGGAAATGCTCTGACAACTCGTATATTGATAATTGGTGAGCTGTTTCGCTGTGACAACTCGTACACTGGGAATTGGAGAGCTGTATCGTCGTCAGATAAAAATGACGGCATTTAACACAAAAGACTAGTCTGCATACCCTATCTAATTTACGACAATAAGGATACTCTTGCATGAATCGTTTTGCTCGGTTAAGGCCAAAGGGATTAATTTATTCGAGTTTGATGATGCAACTGAAATGGGAGAGGGGGCGAGATGAATATACATGTACATCCCCTCAGGCCTCCTCAGTAAGAAGAAAAATAACTGACTTGTAGAATAAGGTTATATATTCTACTTTTGGAGGTTATCTGCCAGATATGAATTGATTTTCTCTGGACGATTAAGTGACAACTCGTCATTGATGAAAGATTTAGGACATAACCTAAACCTGTCTGGCCTAGGCTATTGTGGACCCGTCAGGCCTGGGGAGCCCTTTCGCCCCCAATTTTTGCCAACTTTTCAGAAAATCAGAATCTTTGTAAAAAAAAAGACGAAAACATCACTTTGCTTGGCCCATGTGCCCACCATCTTGAATTTACCCATGATCCTCTGCTCGAGGTGTTATGCAAATAGGCTAAAAATGAACCAAATATGATAACCAAATATGATAAATAAAAGCCACGAACTTTTTGACGTTTTCGGAGATAGAGCAGAAAGTTTGGTAGGGAGGGGGACATCATGGCCCCCATGCCTGGTAGGATTTGCTTTGATAACGTCAAAGTGAAGTCATTTTCAAAAAAGTCATTTTCCGTCAAATTTTTCGAATTTTTTATTGATGTAATTTCTCAATAAAAATCTGCATGATAAATTAGTAAATATCAATCTAATATGAAATAAAATCGTTTTTGCTCACTTTTGAAGAAAAATGACGAAAACCTCACTTTCTAATATCCCATATGACCGCCATCTTGAATTTACCCATGATCCTGTGCTCGGGGGATATACAAATAGGATCAAAATGACTCGATATGATGAACTACATAGTCACGGAGTGTCAGCTCTTAAATGTTTGTCGTTCCGGAAAATATTGGTAGGTGACCTCCAGGCCTGGTAGGGTTAATGTAGGGTTAATGTATTTTTCAATATTACTGGACACTATTGACAGCTCTGCCTCGCTCGTTCGCCTACGTTAACTATGTATTATCCATAGATATCTTGATATTTTTCCTGTTTTAAGAGCGCTAAATATGACTCTCCGGTTGGGAATAATAGACACAGTTTTGAAAGAACTTTCCAAACGAGCGGCGATGACTTTATCAGGAAGAAACGGTAGTCTAATGAAAACATCCATTTAATGTACAATCTCTTACTCCGAAAGTACAAGTAATTCCAACCAATACTCTTGGATGAAGTTGTTAGCAATGAAAAATCATACTGGCAAATGAACTACGTGTCCATTGTTATACGAAGTTGAAATATAATTTCAGATAGAAAAGCTGTAAAATCTTATCTAAAAGTCAACGTGAATGAATATTTTCATCTAGAGTATGTGTGAAATTGCATATTTTTGAAGTAATATAAGTAAGAAGAAGGAGGTACGAGAAGTATATATTCAGTGGTTTCATTAATATGAATGAAACAAACACTAGACATTAATGGTTTTTGGATTGAGAGCTATATCATAGTTTCGCCGTTGTTTCCAGGCATATAGGTCTCTTACAAATTCAATTAAATAAAGAGTTTTGCAAAATATTATAAATTAAGCTGGATCATCTTCATCATCCATGCATTTCAAAGACTTTCTTCCTTGGCTCTTCATTTTGTGATATTAAAAAAAAGCTTTCAAAAACCGATCCCTTCAACGCCCGTTCCTTCTCATTCACCAAACGCTATATAGACGATCTTCTCGCTGTGGATATATATCCACCTTCACTGGATTTGAAGGAAACTACAGATAACCCTACAGGCACATCGTATTTAGATCTATATCTCTATAAAAATGAAGCGGGCCTTCTCTCTCGTCGACTGTATGACAAAAGAGATGATTACAATTTCGACATCGAAAATTATCCCTTTCTGGACAGTAATATTCCAGTGGGACCTGCATATGGCGTATACATATCACGCCTAGTAGCATTTGCAAGATCCTGTGTTAAATGTGACGAGTTTAATCAACGTCACAAAAGATTGTTGCAGAAACAGGGCTACACCACCAAGCGCCTCCACTCAAAGTTTCTCAAATTTCTCAATACATATCGCATGCTGATAGCAAAATACGAGCGTAGCGTGCAAGATCTATGGCGTTACGTTTCCTAACTTGTATTTAATTCCGCTTAACCCGGGGCTAGGGGCCGTATGAACCCATGTACTTCAGAATCCTCATGGTACTCATATGAATAGGCACAATCAAAGCGTGACTGAGATACATCAATCTTTAGATGACGACTTTACAACGAATATTATGGATTAAAAATACTGATCAGCGATACGGATTTGATATTTTTGGAACATCATGATGTCTTGCCGGCATCATTGAAAACTGTTGACCGCTTCTCTCTTGCAGGAAACAAGCCTATGTTTATGTATACTGTGATTGTTTTTTTTAAATTTGGTGCTAATAATGCTATATGGAATATGGAATAGGTCTTTGGATTATGGACGCGGATATTCTCTAATGGACGACGGCTGAATTATGAATGACGGACCAGGCGCTTGTAATTAAGCTGTGATATTACTAATATTACTTCCTAGCTACTTTTCTTACTATATTAATAATATTAATTATTATGGACGCGTAAATTCAGGACTGTGTTCTAACCAGTTGACATTCGAGCTGGAATACTATTTGCATTGTACATGCGAAGAGTAGTGGTGTGCTCGCTGGGCAAGATGCCGCTGTGCAGTTGATTTCTTGCCATCACGTTATCCGCTTCCCCAAGAAAGTAGGAAAGATTAATTTGAATTGGCTACTAAGCACAATATAACAGCTTTATCATTTAAATATTTCACCCCTAAATTTCTTGGACAAATAGTTCATCCACGCCTATACAAGGACAAAATTATTGCAGTTGTTTTTTTAATTTTATAATTAATAAAATGGACACCAAAATAATAGCATTCTAGCAACTGCACCCTATGTATGTTAAACTTCCGAGCAGAGGATAATGGGTAAATTCAAGATGGCGGCCACGTGGGGTACCAGAAAAGTGATGTTTTCGTCATTTTTCTTCAAAATTTCTGCTTTTACACGAGGAAAAGTGGGCACAAACTGTGGTATTTCCCATCAGATTGATATTTACTAATTTATCATGCAGTATTTGTGGGGAAATTACATAAATAAAACAATCGAAAAATCTGACCGAAAAAAACGACAATGAAATGCCTTTTTGAAAATGACGTGACGTGACTTATGTGTGGTAAGCTTCATCTCTGTAGCTCAAGAGGTAATGAAACCCCAGGCCAGATAGGGTTAAGATTGAATTTCTGCTGACGGGTGTGCTAGAGAAGTTACATTGTCTCGATCCTGTGGTCACGTTGAGAAAACTTCTGGGCCTGGATTCATTGCCCCTTTGTCAATTGGCCGAGTGCGTTGCAGTGGTACAGATATTCAATTTGCAGGATTTGTCTGAACTGATGAGTTTATATGCGGTGAACTATTGCCTGGATTAGCTTGGCCCACCCAAGGGTGATTACCTTGAATTGTGAGAAGACCCGAAGTTCAATAAGAATGTTTCAGCTGTCAGTGTTTCTCAGTTGCGATACTTTTTCCCGTGGTCAAATTAGAAATAGAATAAAGAATTATTAGATTACCAATACCCTACATGAAGAGTACTGAAACTCTTTCTATATTCCACGCTGGTGCATAGTGAATTTGAAGCAGTTCATTATTGTAGCATTTTCTGTACCGTTAATCAGGAACCGAACCTTGAAAACCTGGCCTGGAGTACTATCGCCTGGCCTGTAGCTTATACAGAAAGAGGCTAAACGCTCATATGCATCGTATGTGACGTGATTAGTGAATAATCACAGGTGGTTGTTAACCGGGGACTGGCCTAAAGAAAGATATGTACACCAAATGTAAACCAATACACGTCTATATGTCTTCTAGTTCCCATCTGTATTGCATATTAACGCTGAAGTAGATGAATATTGTCATAGCGAAATGGTGCAATGAGAAACCTTCATTAATTGTTTTCTATTTCGAACGGTTTAATCTGAAATGATACACACGTGAACTCCGCTTCCGATGTCTGTTGTTCTTGCCATCATTATATACAAAAATTAACTTCATGTGTGTATTGAATTGTATATTCGATTTCATATGCTTTTACTAGTGGTGGGAATCTTACTGGTTATGGGAAATTTCGACTGTCTTCTCTGATTGGGAATGTCCACGAGTGAATGACTGGGTTCCACACTCTACATTTGTAAATGTGTCCCAAATCTGACCCGTGTAGATGAGAAACCGGCGATGCGTCGTGTGTCATCTAACGGGTTGCACGGCGTTTTCGCACGACCTGTGCCCATCGCGGTGCGATGGAGTGCCCAAGTACATCCATCCATCCATCCATCTAAGTTTTCAGACAGACCTTCTTGTAAGACAATTCTTACATTTACGTTGCACAAGGGTGAACTTCGAGGTCATGGGTTTATTATTTTGCAGTAAACCATTCGAAATAGAACATATTTAATGAAGGTTTCGATTACACCATTCCAGTATGACAATATTCATCTTCTGCAGAGCGTTAATATGCAATAAAAGTAGGAACTAGAAGACACATTGGCGTGTGTAGGCTTACATGTGCACATGTTTTCCATACATGATAAGAAGAAGAATAATTTCAGGGACAGAAAATCCAGTCTCCGGGTAGCATCCAACCAACTGTGATTATTCACTTATCACGTGACACATGTTGTGTATGGGTGTTAATCTTCTTTCCATAAGCTAAAGGCCAGGCGTAAATGCTGAAGACCAGATTCCCTAGGTTCGGTTCCTGATTATGGAATGGTATCAACAAATTGCTATGACAATGATCTGTTTCAAATTCACTATTTACCAGTACAAAATTCAGAAAGAATATCAATATTCTTTAGGTAGGATACTGTTCTTTCACCACGGTATAGATTGGTTTCCTCTGGTCCATACAACATCGTATTTACATCATTGAAATCACATAATTGTATAATAATCATTTAATAATGGGTAAATGAGCTTGTGCACAAAAAATATGCAAAACAAATGTTACGATAGAAAATTAAAATATCTCAAATTCATTACCGGTACATTAAATACATATTTTAATAATATATATCTATAGAGTCTAACATACACTGTATCCTCAGCAAAGCAGCCAAATTGGACCTTTCAGCTTGTCTCAAAGATTAGGTGTGGTAAGTTTCAGCCTATTACTTATCAATATAGCATGTTCATACCAAATCAGGAAATAACATTTTGGAACCTTCACTACCGGACGTCTGGGTTACCATGGTTGCATTCGTGAAATGTCACAGAAGTGACCAATGTCAACTATGATAGTGCATGTTTGTTCTCTCGGTTCATTTTATTATCTCGCCTTACGAAGTAAAGGGGAGATATTGTGAGAGGGGGAAAGAGGATGTCGTCGTCGGTGTCGGTGTCGGTGTCGATGTCGGTGTCCCCTGCCTGGAAATGAATGGGTTTTTGGTTTAGCAAGTTAAAAAAAATCTAGAAAAATTAGAAAAAATATAAAAAAAATATGGAGGGTGGGTATGCCACCTGGGGGTACTACCCCTGGGGTACTCTAATGTTAAAATCCCTATGAATGAGTTTTGCGTTTAGCTGAAGTGCACATGTACATCTGTACTTGGAAAGTTTCTTGTAGTTGTCAGCTGTCATTGGATGATTATGAAACTTGGTACACATGTTTCTTATGATTAAAGGATGTACCTGTGCTATTTTTGAGAAGAAATATTAATTTTTCTCCAAATTATGGCAAATGAATGAGTTTTCTGTTTAGGTAAATTGTACATGTAGGCCTCTACATGTATACATATACATCTACATGGTAAGTTTGCTCCAGTTGTCAGCTGTCATTGGATGATTATGAAACTTGGTACACATGTTTCTTACGATTAGAGGATGTATCTGTGCTATTTTTGACAAGAAATATTAATTTTTCTCCAAATTATGGCAAATGAATGAGTTTTCTGTTTAGGTAAATTGTATATGTAGGCCTCTACATGTATACGTATACATGTACATGATAAGTTTGCTGCAGTTGTCAGCTATCATTGGATGATTACGAAACTTGGTACACATGTTTCTTATGATTGGAGGATTTACTTGTGCTATTTTTGAGATGAAATATTAATTTTTCTCCAAATTATGGCAAATGATTGAGTTTTGGATTTAGCTGAAGTGCACATGTACATCTGTACACCACAGTTTGCTGCAGTTGTCAGCTGTCATTGAATGATTATGAAACTTGGTACACATGTTTCTTACAGTTCGTCCTAGGTCACAGCTCTCCCGCAGTAATCCCACACGGGACTGACCTATCCAGCAGTAATCCAAAATGGCATTGGCCTATCCAGCAGTATTGCCATACGGGACTGACCTATCCAGCTGTAATCCCAAACGGAAATCAACTATGCAGCAGTAATCCCAGACCGAACTGGTCTATCCAGCAGTAATCCCATTTGGGACTGGCCTATTCAGCAGTAATCTCACACAGGACTGACCTATCCAGCAGTAATCCCAATGGCACTGGCCTATCCAGCAGTAATGCCACACGGGACTGACCTATCCAGCAGTAATCCCAGACTGGACTGGCCTATCATGCAGTAATCCCACATGGGACTGGCCTATCCAGCAGTAATTCCACACGGGACTGGCTTATGCAGCAGTAATCTCTCATGGGACTGACCTATCCAGATGTAATATGACACTGGATTGCAATTTGCAGCAGTAATCCCACATGGCACTGACCTATCCAGCCATAATTTTACATGGGACTGACCTATTCCGCTGTAATCTCACACAGGTTTAGCCTATCCAGTAGTAATCCCACACAGGACTGGCCTCCTCAGCCATAATCCCACACAGGATTGCCGTATGCAGCAGTAATCCCACACGGGACTGCCTATGCAGCAGTAATCCCACACGGGACTGTCCTATCCAGCATTAATCCCATACGAGACTCATCTATCCAGCAGTAATCCCAGACAGGACTGGCCTATCCAGCAGTAATCCCACTTGGGACTGGACTATCCAGCAGTAATCCCATAGGGGACTATCCATCAGTAATAACATGGGACTGATCCACCCAGCAGTAATCCTACACAGGACTGGCCTATCCAGCAGTAATCTCACATGGGACTGAACTATCCAGCAGTAATCTCACACTGGACTGCCCTATGTACCAGTAATCCGACAGCACTGACCTATCCATCCTACATGTACATGGGATTAACTTTTGCCAGTAATCCCACATGGGACTGATGTTATTGTCAGTACCAGATAATCTATTCCAGACATTATTGTCTGTACCACATCACCTATTCCAGACCTTATTGTTTGCTCTACATGTATGCTTTCAATACTGCTGCACCTTTGGCGGATGACCCCGCAATGCGAGATGTTGGGGTTCTCAGAACGCTTGTTGTTCTTGGATTGATCTCAGAGTGCAAGTATTTCTGTGTAATAGTCGATCTTTTATATGAACAACCGAATGCCACAAAGCTACCTCGCTCATAATTGGCCCATGAGTTATCCTTTCACTTATTATAAACCCGACTGATCTATGAATAACATATGTTATTTCGCAGCACGTATAAGTATGTATTACATACAGTATGCATATGCATGCGAGAACGTTATTTATTTCCTTCTGCAGCAAATGTGGAGAATGGGACACACTAAACCGTGGTGCAATTTGGATTGTAACTAGAGTGGGGAAACCTGACAACCTCCATTTGCCATTACCTTGTCAAATTTCTGAAACATTGCACGTTTACCAGGGAACTTAGAGATTATTCAACAAATCCCCCCATCTGTCTTGAGATCCCCCTAGACAATTCTTATCAGGAAGGTGGATAGATCTCATCTATCTATAATGTTTGACACGCATTCAATCTCATTAAGGTACGGAATGTATACACGTCCCCTAGAGACGTAAAAGGGTAAAACGCCGAGCTTCTAAAACATAACAAATGACACATTTGCATTAGAGCGATATCCTATTGCGACGAGTTGGTGGCGCATTAGGCTTAATTCCCAGGGTTGTTTACCATATGTAAAGCCAAGGTATACATCATCTAGACACAAGCTTCATATAATAAACATCCTGTTCAGAAGTATGAATTATTGACGGGTTTTGTCTGTTCATTTGCCTGAAGATTGTATGCTGATTATTTTCCATGGGCACGATGAGGTTATTCGGAGAAGGACTGAACGAATGACTCCCTCTGGTCTGTTAGGTTTAATGGTTGCGCTCTCCATCAAAATTAACCGTTCATATCCGATGAAAAGTACTCAAACTTCGTTCATCAGTAATTTTTCGTGTCCATAACCCCAAGCCCATAGATGTTAGCAGCCACACCCAGCTATGCATACAATACGCATTCTAGCAATAAATGCAAGCTGATATATTGTGTTGCCAAATTTCACATAGATATTTTTAATGAGAAATTCAACCAACTCTATAAACAAAGAAACATCCCATGAATGATATCTCTTGTATGTAGTAGAGCTAAAGAATGCTTTATGGCTTCTGACATTAATATATCTACGATCAGTTTTCTTGAACACAGATACTATTAATGAACTTAGACGGTCAATAAGGTCCTGATGAGCGATTGTAGTATAGAGAGTCGAGAAATCCCATGTGGATACATGTCTGTACGGTATGTGACCTTTAGCATCAAGTTCTTCCGTAAGACATTTTGAGTTTTTCAATATCCACATACATTCAACGCCAGAGTTCTTAGAAATAATGGCGCAATACCTTTCCCAAAATGCTTTTACCTCCTGAAGGGCCCTCGTCAATAGGGTTGAAAGAAACTTGGTGGTGCAGCTTCAGAACCAGCTATGAATCTAGCTTTGTATGGTGATTTATGCATTTTGGGAGTCCAGTATATTTTGGTATGTCGTTATGATTGGTTGGAAGACAAATACCTCTTTCCCTGAGAAACTTTTTGTGATTGTTAAATAAATCTTCCAGAGTAAATGCAGTTTGGGAGTAAGTAGACGTATTTGATGAAGATATGTCTACACTCAATTCTTTAACCAGCACCTGGTAATAGTAATATTTACATATGAATATTATATTATTCGGAACTTTGTCTGCTGGGACTATGACGAATTTACTCTGGAGATTTGCTAGAACTTCTTGTCTTCCAACCAAACATAACGATATACCAAAAGTATACTGGACTCCCAAGGTGTTAGACCAGGAACCCCGCGGCTCTTACAAATCAATCCGATGAATTCAATTTGTGGTCGCAGAATGTATACTGGTCCTGATAGAAGGAGACAGACAAGGATTGCCACATGTCTGTTTTATTAGGAGCAGGGTTATGGAAGATATATTTAACAATCACAAAACGTTTCTCAAGGAAAGAGGTATTTGTCTTCCAACCAAACATAACGATATACCAAAAGTATACTAAGACTCCCAAGATGCATAAATCACCATACAAAGCTAGATTCATAGCTGGTTCTTGAAGCTGCACCACCAAGCTTCTTTCAACCCTGTTGACGAGAGCCCTTCAGGAGGTAAAAGCATTTTGGGAAAGGTATTGCGCCACTATTTCTAAAAACTCTGGCGTTGAATGTATGTGGATATTGAAAAACTCAAAATGTCTTACGGAAGAACTTGATGCTAAAGGTCACATACCGTATAGACATGTATCCACATGGGATTTCTCGACTCTCTATACCACAATCCCTCATCAGGATCTTATTGACCGTCTAAGTTCATTAATAGTATCTGTGTTCACGAAAACTGATCGTAGATATATTAATGTCGGAAGCCATAAAGCATTCTTTAGCTCTACTACATACAAGAGATATCATTCATCGGATGTTTCTTTGTTTATAGAGTTGCTTGAATTTCTCATTAAAAATATTTATGTGAAATTTGGCAACACAATATATCAACAGCATATAGGTATTCCAATGGGTACTAATTGTGCACCCCTATTGGCTGATCTATATTCTGTTCTCTTTAATATGAATATGATGTATATACAGGCGCTTTCAAAAACCGATCCATTCAAAGCCCGTTCCTTCTCATTCACCAAACGCTATATAGACGATATTCTCGCTGAGGATAATCGCTATATAAATGACGCAGTGAAGGATATATATCCACCTTCACTGGATTTGAAGGAAACTACAGATAACCCTACAGGCACATCGTATTTAGACCTATATCTCTATAAAAATGAAGCGGGCCTTCTCTCTCGTCGATTGTATGACAAAAGAGATGAATACAATTTCGACATCGTAAACTATCCCTTTCTGGACAGTAATATTCCAGTGGGACCTGCATATGGCGTACACATATCACGCCTAGTAGCATTTGCTAGATCCTGTGTTAAATGTGACGATTTTAATCAACCTCACAAAACATTGTTTCAGAAACTTATAAAACAGGGCTACACCACCAGGCACCTCCACTCAAAGTTTCTCAAATTTGGCGAAACATATCGCATGCTGATAGCAAAATACGAGCGTAGTGTGCACGATCTATGGCGTTACGTTTCGTAACTTGTGTCTAATTCCGCTTAACCCGGGGCTAGGGGCCGTATGAACCCATGTACTTCAAGATCCTCATGGTACTCATATGAACAGTCACAATCAAAGCGTGACTGAGATACATCATTCTTTAGATGACGACTTTACAAGGAATATTATGGATTAAGAATACTGATCAGCGATACGGATTTGATATTTTTGGAACATCATGATGTCTTGCCGGCATCATTGAAAACTGTTGACCGCTTCTCTCTTGCAGGAAACAAGCCTATGTTTATGTATACTATGATTGTCTTTTTGAATTTGGTGCTAATACTGTTATATGGAATATGGAATAGGTCTTTGGATTATGGACGCAGATATTCTCTAATGGACGACGGTTGAATTATGAATGACGGACCAGACGCCTGTAATGGAACTCCGGAACCACACTCAGTCTGTCGACTGTCCGGAGTCTGTTAATGGAATGATCAGACTAATTTCTCAATATGTGGCCCGCACAAGCCAACTATGCATAGATTATAGTTCCATTAAGTTGAAGATGGCGGATGTTACAATCTCACTCATGTCGGTTTACATCAGTACGCGAAGAATTTGCCATATTCAGTAAGACTGCAATCGGTTTATTAAGGCGGTGGTTGCTGAACACCAGATTCAAATGTCTAGATGAGCCGATAAATCCATAAGGTTTTCAGTAGGTAGCATGGTCCATATTCAGGTAACGGCGCAGCTACACGTACAAGCGCCAAACCCGACATTTAGTAGCAAACGGTCGTTTTTGAAGAATTATTCGTCCATAATCGATAGATATCAGCCTCAAAATTAAGAGAAACAATTTCACTGACACCTGCAAAATGGCGACATTTTGTAATCACCATTGTGTGCTTTCTATCAACAAGCTTGAGACAATGAGATGGTTGAAGGAATAACCGTATCGAACCAGTTTCTGCAAGTTAACTGAAACTTAACTGCAACCGTCATATTTTCCCAAGATTTAGCAAATGTCAGAAGACTATATATCAATGCAGAGCTTTCTGGAATGCTATTATCCATAAAGATGGCCTGTTTAAATGTGGAACTTGTAATCGTCTCTCTTGTCATAGACACGGCGCGAGAGCAGAATATATCATTTTTATAAAGATATATCTCTATGTATGATTCTCACTTGAAAAGTTGGATATATCATTCATGGCGTCGCGGATATGGGAGTTCTCACTACAAGGAGGAATGAACTGACTGTAAGACTGCTTGTTGCTGTTGTTGTTCACATCTTCCATAGTCATAAGAAATGTATTCGCATATTCAGTCCTGTATATTATTGCACTCGGAATTCATTTTAATACCAGATGGAATAATATTCATTTGCTAATATGACATATTGGGCGATTTTGCACATATTTGTACTTGAATTCTGTTATCCATCATATCTCACCTATCAGAAAGTAATTAGGTCAGTAAGTTAGTAGAGGAGGATCCCGAATTCAAATCCTTTGTTGACTTCATTTCGCTTTATTCGCATGATCAATGTTTTGTCGTGGGGTAGAACATCCACTGAGTTATTGGACAATTAAGCCATTGGATCATGTCACGAATAGCCATATGCCGTACACTAATGATCAGGTATACATACTGTATAAACACGATAAATGGGATAAATTTGAAGGTGAACCTACCTTACTCGCTGACTGGCTGGACCTCAATAAGAATAAGGTCTTTGAAACAATCCGCCATATTGACAGTAGTACCCTGACACATGCAAAACAAATACTGGGAAACCTCAGTTCGAAACAATTCTAGAAAATCTCCAGAGTAAATTCGTCATAGTCCCAGCAGACAAAGCTCCAAATAATATAATTTTCATATGTAAAATATTACTATTAACAGGTGCTGGTTAAGAAATTGAGTATAACCACATCATCGCCGAATACGTCTACTTGCCCCCTAACAGCAGTTACTCTGGAAGATTTATCTAACAACCACAAAACGTTTCTCAAGGAAAGAGATATTTGTCTCTAACCACCCATAGCGATAGACCGAAAGTGTACTGGATTCCCAAAATGCGTAAATCACCATACAAAGCTAGATTAATAGCTGGTTCTAGAAGCTGCACCACCAAGCTTCGTTCAACCCTGTTGAGAAAGGTAGTGCGCCGCTATTTTCTGATCACTTCAACTGGTATATTTAAGAAATAATGTGTTCATAGGCGTGCTAAATCGTTATATTACGCACGGTTAGTGTGGGAAAGTTTATCTTTTAGGGCTTATGTTTTCAAAGGCGTGCTAAATCGTTATTTTACGCAAGGTTAGTGTGGGAAAGTTTATATTTTAGGCAAGGACGAAGCACTAAAATATAAACTTTCTCACACTATTTTAAACCGTGCGTAATATAACGATTTAGCACGCCAATGAAAACATTATTTCTTAAATATACCAGTTGAAGTACATGTAATTCTCGGTAAACAGCGAAAACAAAAAAGAAATATGCGATTTACATTTTATATTCTGAAGTCATGACCACAAGCGTGTATGTTTGGACATACCAGTACCAAACATAATATAAGAGGTATTAGGGATTTTAGCATATGTCGAACAAATTTTATTAAGAATTTGGAATACAAGTCATTTTTAAATGTAGACGCCGTGCAAAGTTTAGCTAGTGTGCATTACTTTTCGCCAATATAACGGATAACCCATCTGAAATATATTCGGTAATTTTACCAACATGCTAATTTTCGTTGGTACACTACGTGTCCTGTGTTCAGTACATATAACAATAACGGTAGCATATCGAACAAACCATTATGGAATATAACGACGAGTTCGCTGAATATGGGAGCGTGGCCAATTGTCATTCGGAAATTTGATTGTTTAAATTCCGTCAAATGTTCTCAAAGTCACGATTTTTCAAGGTGCGATGGAATTGCTTTCTTCAAAATAAACGATTGCTTCGCGTTTACTGTGCGAATTGTTGTGTTTCTGTCGGCATTCGTTTCACAATCGAGAACATTTTGTCGAATAAAGAGCGATATCGCGACTCGCTGTTTTATAATCAAGATAAAATAAACGATTGAAAAAACACACATTACAAGATGATTGAGGATTATAGCCCAAAGTAATGCAGCAAGGTTCCTCCTGAATGACTCATATGCACATCCGAGTTACTGTGCCACAAATACTTAATTCCAGTCCAGTTTTTTACTATACCTATACATATGAAATCACTGCTGTGAGTATTCTTATAATCAATAAAAATAACATGATCTTGACATTTTATACCTTGATCACATCTCAATAGCCTGAACTTTTAATTGATTGTCTATACCAAAGCATGAACGAAAACCCCTTCCTAATATATGTTTAGAACTTCGTGACATCTCAAAGACAATTGACACGCAATGGATCGTTACTTGCTGATTGTTCCGTCTGGGAGGATACTATGCAGGACACACTTTGATGCATTATAAGATGATTTAGGTATCGAGTAAAGTAATATTTGGCTTCAAGAAATTCGATTGGTTCTGCATTGAATCATTCAGTCTTAAAATTACAGCACACACGGCACTTAATCTGTTCGTGACTGATTTTTGAAAACACGAAAACTTGAATTCCGTCTAGCGGAATAAAGCGTTGACGTCCACTGTTTCTCACCAAACCGACACTGAATCTCCATCCACAATCTGATAAAGAGGAAGATGACCCACAAACCTCTTCCTGAACAGCGAGTTGCGGACATTCTATCACGAATTGTAAGATGGGAAGGCGGAAACGATCTCTTCCACTATCATTGTCTGCGCTGTCAGTAACGTTAATTTTGTCTACAGTAGAATTTAGAGCTGCAGGCCCACTTCAGTTGTGATAGTTTATTTGGGCTCTTTTTTGGTGCCTGCAGATATATATTTTCGTGCACAGTGTGGCATTGATCGTGTAAAGACAGCTCAGTGTCACATGAATCGGTGAGTATGTTTGCACATTAGTATTTTTAGATATTCACTAGCTAGTCTTTCAGAGACGAGTTCTCTGCGATAGCTGCTACTGCATCTGGAAATGGCCTAGCCGAGAAACGCAGACTGTAACGTGTATGTTAACAAGGTGGGAAAGAAGCGCTCGGGTCTTACAGATTGGTTTATGAATAAGAACCTCCTATCCATTGAGATTAATCAGACGGAGTCTCTCTTGATTCGTCGATGTCTTTGAAAAGAATGCAGCCAGAATAACGACCAATGGGAACCTGTGACTTCATGTCAGTATAACGGCAATTCCCCGCCACCAGGACATTTTATTTCCTGATTAAAATGTTCTGATTGTTACAGGCCCATGTACATGTATTTGTATATGGTGAAATTCTGCCGGTGGCCCTTGGCCCGAGGTTCACCCACTGCATATGGATATTTAAAAACTCAAAATGTCTTACGGAAGAACTTGATGTTAACGATCACATACCGTACAGCCATGTATCAACATGGGATTTCTCGACTCTCTATACTACAATCCCTCATCAGGACCTTATTGACAGTTTTAGTTCATTAATAGTATCGGTGTTCAAGAAAACTGGTCGCCATGAAGCATTCTTTAGCTCTACCACATACAAGGAATATCATTCATGGGGTGTTTCTTTGTTTATAGAGTTTTATAATTCCTCAACGATAATTTTTATGTGAAACTTGGCAATACAATATCCATTCGGTACTAATTGTGCACCCATTTTGGCTGACCTGTATTCGTTCTCTTACGAACACGACTATATGCAGACGCTTCCAAAAATAGATAATTTCCAAGCCCGTTCCTTCTCATTCCCCAAACGCTATAAAGACCATCTCATTCTGAAGGAATGAAGGATATATATCCACCTTCAATGGATTTGAAGGAAACTACAGATGGCCCTAACGGCACATTTTATTTAGACCTATATATCTCGAAAAATGAAGCGGGCCTTCTCTCTCGTCGACTTTACGACAAAATAGATGATTATAATTTCGACATCGTAAATTATCCCTATTTGACAGTAATATACAAGAGGGACCTCGCCTAGTAGCATTTGTTAGATCCTGTGTTAAATGTAACGATTTTAATCAATGTCAAAAAAAATTATTGCAGAAACATATAAAACAGGGCTAAATCATCAAGCGCCTCCACTCGAAGTTTCTCAAATTCGGTGATACATAACGCATGCTGATAGCAAAACTTTTCTTCAGTTTCCATCAAATATCGACACGATCCTAGTTTCCAAATGTTTGAAATATATATATATAAAATCAAGCAAAAGAATGATTATTGTTATCTTCGCTAATTCACCACACTATTCGGGTTCTTATCCTCACACCTCATCAAGAGATTGTCTCACACTATGTCCATACGATAGGATTACTCGAGGATCTAATCCCGCCTCAAATTATCTGAGAACCGTCGTAGCGGATCTTGATGGATTGGATAACCAAATCATCACTTCCATCCATTTGATGAAAAGCAACTTTGATGATCCTTCATGCAACTCCTGGCTGGACAACATCGAACTGGAAGTTCCCTTTCACACTATTTCAGCCGGAACAACAGAGCTTCGTCAGTTGGTCCATTCTGTGTCAAAAGCGGTGAGGGCCTGCAAGAATTAACGAGAGAACTGATACACGTGCGCATTTCTGCAAACTCATCATATTTATAGACTGATCAGTCATGTCCAGTCCCAGTCATGGTGGCTCTGGCATAGTAGTGCAGACAGAGAGTATTAATTAGGAAATAAAAGTTCATGGTGCACACTTAGCCCAGAAGGTGTAAATTACACCTAAATGGCTTGTCCCAGGGCTAACACCCTTTTGGGTGTGAATTAACACCTTCTCCGAAAGGTGTAAATTTACACCTTCTCGAAAAGGTGTTAAGTTACACCTTTTTTGCTCACATTACACCTTCCATGGGTGTTCATTCACACCTTCTGAATAAAATTTGCACCTTCCAGACAAATTTATAAGCATATTTTTGGGGGAACCCAGCATCCCATGGGTGTTTATTTACACCTTTTGACCACAACTAAACCTTTCAGTGGTGTTAATTTACACCTTTTCAACAGAATTACACCTTCTTTGGGTGTTCATTCACACCTTTTGGGCAAATTTGAAACATCTAAGGGTGCTAAAATACACCTTCTGGTGATCATTCCATCTTCCAGGGGTGTTAAATCACACCTTATTAGTAAGAATTACACCTTTCATTGGTGTTGATTTACACCTTTTGACCGTGATTACGCCCTCTTGGGTGTTTATTTACACCTTTCGGCCAAAATTAAACCTTCTAGAGATGCTAAAATACACCTTCTGGAGACGATTCCATCTTCCAGGGGTGTTAAAACACACCCATTTCGTGAGAATTACACCTTCAAAAGGTGTTAATTTGCACCTTTTTAGTGAGAATTAGTGGTGTTCGTACCACCCAGTAATGGCTCTTGGTTGAGGTACACAATAAGAACATTAACACAAAATATATGTATGATATATTTTATTAAGGAAATCACAAAAAGCACATTTACATTGGTCTTTTCATGTTAGCCCTCCCTGATATCATAGTTCACTCTCAATCTGTGTGTGAAGAGATGTTCATATACACACCCACTTTCTCGGGGTGTTCTGACCCAAGTTGTATGAAATGATGTTCATATACACACCCACTTTCTCGGTGTGTCCTGACCCTACAGTAGCCTGAGTTGTACGTATATATGAGTATGCTAGCGCATCTTCATACATGTGTACTAATGTACCTCAGAGTCAGTATTTCGAAATCTTTCGGGAATATAACCCGAAATCTGTTCCAATATCACGTTCTCTTATGGTAGTCGTCGGAATGAATGATAATCCCCGGGATAGCAGAAAAATATCATTATCTGTTAACATCACACTTGAGATACTAATATTAGTATTTCTAATATATGTCTTGGCTATTGCCAGTCTCGAGAGGTGAGATTTACGTAGACATGTATTGACATAATTAATATGTCTCTGCTTCTTGTAGCGTTTTCTCTGTTTACTAGAAGCGTCTTGTTTTCATTCTGTCTCTAATGAGTTAGAACGAATCAGTTGATATACGGCGTTTGTTGTAGTCTATCAGGATACTAATCTTCTCAATCAAGGTCCCAGGAATAACTGACTGTATATTCTCAGTATGTTAGCGTCTAGACTAATCCGGTAACATTTGATAGGTGGACGGAGACAAAGGAGTTATCGTTGATAGGTTATAGCTGTGCGTTCCTGATTGGCTGAATCTGCGTTGGTTGATTGGCTAATTATGGTGCCTGGGTTAAATGCCTTGTACGCTTGAATCCCTCCAAGCTCTTATCGATTGGAATATGGATACATAATACAGTATGTTAACTGTATTAAATTGCGGATACGATTTAAGCCCAGCTGGGTAGTGCTTAATGCACATGTTTAGCCAGCATGCTGATAGCAAAATACGAACGTAGCGTGCAAGATCTATGGCGCTACGTTTCGTAACATGTGTCTAATTCCGCTTAACCCGGGGCTAGGGGCCGTATGAGCCCATGTACTTCAAGATCTTCATGGTACTCATATGAACAGTCACAATCAAAGCGTGACTGAGGTACATCATTTTTAGATGACGACTCTATAACGAATATTATGGATTAAGAATACTGATCAGCGATACGGATTTGATATTTTGGAACATCATGATGTCTTGCCGGCATCATTGAAAACTGTTGACCGCTTCTCTCTTGCAGGAAACAAGCCTATGTTTATGTATACTTTTGTCTTTTTGAATTTGGTGCTAATACTGTTATATGGAAATGGAATAGGTCTTTGGATTATGGACGCGGATATTCTCTAATGGACGACGGCTGGATTATGAATGACGGACTAGACGCTTGTAATTCCACTGGAAAATGCGTAAATCAGTTGCGGGATGAGAAATATGAAATCGAAACACTAAGCTCATGAGTATATATTACATACGTTTATTAAAAGAACCTCCATTAACATAGATAGGTCATGCATATATATATTAGCATATATATATATGTGTTTAAGCCACGATGGGCGATGGTCATATGTGTCAGGTCATAACAGCACTGGTATAAGTATTTCGGAGTATAGAAAAAACGGCTGTGCGCAATTTATCGTAATGGAAGTTTGTTTTGAAGTAATATCGCGTCGGCTTATATTGGAAATGGTGGACAACATGGGAAGCGAAGCCATGCTTATTTACAAATTCATGAACAATAGAAGCGATGCATATATTGTTAGGCATTGGCAGAATAAACTCAAAAACTAATTGAGCAATAGAATCATCACCGATATGTATAGTTTAACCAAAACTTTGCGTTAGCGTCAAAGAGATATGAGATAAATTACAAGCGTCTAGTCCGTCATTCATAATCCAGCCGTCGTCCAATAGAGAATATCCGCGTCCATAATCCAAAGACCTATTCCATTTTCCACATAACAGTATTAAAAGGGGTCGTTTCCGGACAGGATGGTAACCATTACTTGATCAAGTAATAATTTGTGACGATAATCGCACAATTGTTAATGGGTAACATGCACAACAAGCTGTCATGATTATCACTTCGAACCGTTTAGTCCATTTCACACCTTCCTGTCTCAGTGGATCAATCAAAGCCTATAATTTGTACAGTTTCCGTTGTATTCACTGCTTATTGTGCAAATCCCCATTGAAATGAAGTTGAAAATCACTTTATCTGATAGCTAAGCAGTTATCAGCACTGTAGATATCGATCTGATAACTTCTTACATTGGTCGACAAACAACGTGCTTTTGTCGACTCTGCATGATACATAATATTTACTATACTGTTGATATTCAAAACCCCAGAACGCCCCTCCCCCCCCCCCCGCCCCTGTAGTCTTGGGCTCAACCTTGAGTGAGAACACTAGAGCGGCTGTTCAATTTTCACTCCCTCGTAAAACCGACTGGGGGATTGACTCTTATGGTCTGCAGCTCGTTTTTTTAATAATATTTCCGTTGGAATTTTTGCTCAAATGTTAGAGAGACTGGTCAAATTGTTAGATCTATTGATTTAATTTTGTGTAGAAAGTTGGGGTGCTTGAGAATTTTGATGGTTTACCGTAAGCATGACAAGGAAATACATTTTCTCAACATATAAATTAAGTTCCAAATGTGTATGGAAAATTAAGTATTTACACCTTTTTAACACCTTTCAATAAATTTACACCTTTACGGGTGTAAAATCAGGGTTGGAATCAATCTTCATACATTTGCACCTTTTCTACACCTTATTTACACCTCCTAAGGGTGTAAACATGAACCCAGAAGGTGTAAACGTTTGATTTACACCTTTTTTGCACCTGTTTTACACCTTCTGAGCTTAGAGTGTGGTGGGGGGAATGCTGGCATACTGACAAAATGTTATAGGACATCAAAGGCCGATGTTCTGACTACAGCCATCCCAAAGACATCGATGTATTAAGAGCCAGTCCTGATCTATTCCGTATCTGAGCCATGCTTTATTGTAGATGTTTATGTGGATACATTGACTGGAATGACCACGCAAACCCTAGCACCGGCTTAAGCGGAAATAAATATCAATATCGAAGAGCAAAGGCTGGAATTAAACGCAACATTTTAATAGGTCCGCCATCTGTGGAGTTGATGAGTTGTGTCACCGTCAGATATAAGAAACGGTTCGTAGTAAATTGGGAGAAATCATCTGACTGCAACTTCTTATTCAGAACACCAGTTTTTAAGGCCCTATCCAAACACTTATTGCCCATCTTGTCAACATATAATTTAAAATGCTTATAGCTCAATATGACTATATACAGAGGGTGAACCTCAGGCCAAGGGCCACCGGCAGAATTTCACCATATACAAATACATGGGCCTGTAACAATCAGAACATTTTAATCAGGAAATAAAATGTCCTGGTGGCGGGAAATTGCTGGTATACTGACATGAAGTCACAGGTTCCCATTGGTCGTTATTCTGGCTGCATTCTTTCCAAAGACATCGACGGATCAAGAGTGACTCCGTCTGATTAATCTCAATAGATATGAAGCCCTTATTCATAAACCTGTCTGTAAGACCCGAGCGCTTCTTTCCCACCTTGGTAACATATAGTTAAAAAAACGTTACAGTTTGCGTTTCGCGGCTAGGCCATTTCCAGATGCAGTAGCAGCTATCGCAGAGAACTCGTCTCTGAAAGACTAGCTAGTGAATATCTAAACTAATGTGCAAATATACTCGCCGATTCATGTGACACTGAGCTGTCTTTACACGATCAATGCCACACTGTACACGAAAATATATATCTGCACACAAAAACAAGCCCAAATAATCTATTAGAACTAGTGGGCATGCAGCTCTAAATTATACTGTATACAAAATTAACGTTACTGACATCGCCGACAGTGAAAGAGATCGTTCCCCCTTCCCCCTTCCCATCTTACAATCGTGATAGAATGACCGCAACTCGCTGTCCAGGAAGAGGTTTGTGGGTCATCTTCCTCTTTATCAGATTGTGTGTGGATACAGGAGAGATTCAGTGTCGGTTTGGTGAGAAACAGTTGTCTTAAACGCTTTATTCTGCTAAACAGAATTCAAGTTTTCTTGTTTGCAAAAATTAGTCACGAACAGGTTGATTGCCGTGTGTGCTGTAATTTTAAGACTGAATGATTCAATGCAGCACCAGACGGATTCCTTGAAGCCAAATACCACTTTACTCAACACCTAAATCATCTTATAACGCACTAAAATTTGTCCTGCATAGTATCCTCCCAGACGGAACAGAAAGCAAGTATCGACCCATTGCGTGTCAATTGTCTTTGAGATGTCACGAAATGCTAAACATGTATTAGGAAGCATTCATGCTTTGGTATAGACAATCAATTAAAACTTCAGGCTATTGAGATGTGACTAAGGTATAAAAAGTCAAGATCATGTTATTTTTATTGATTATGAGAATTCTCACAGCAGTGATTTCATATGTATAGTAAAAAACATAAGTCGGACTGGAATTAAGTATTTGTGGTACAGTAACTCGGATGTGCATATGAGTCATTCAGGAGGAACCTTGCTGCATTACTTTGGGCTATAATCCCCAATCATCTTGTAATGTGTGTTTTTTTCAGTCGTTTATTTTATCTTGATTATAAAACAGCGAGTCGCGATATCGCTTTTTATTCGACAAAATGTTCTCGATTGTGAAAGGAATGCCGACAGAAAAACAACAATTCGCACAATAAACGCGAAGCAATCGTTTATTTTGAAGAAAGCAATTCCATCGCACCTTGAAAGATCGTGACTTTGAGAACAGTTGACGGAATTTAAACAGTTAAATTTCCGAACGACAATTGGGCGCGCTTATGAATATATTCAGCGAACTCGTCGTTATATTCCATAATTGTTTGTTCGATATGTTACCGTTATTGTTATATGTACTGAACACAGGACACGTAGTGTACCAACGAAAATTAGCATGTTGGTAAAATTACCGAATATATTTCGGATGGGTTATCCGTTATATTGGCGAAAAGTAATGCACACTAGCTAAACTTTGCACGGCGTCTACATTCAAAAATGACTTTGTATTCAAATTCTTAATAAAATTTGTTCGACATATGCTAAAATCCCTAATACCTCTTATATTATGTTTGGTACTGGTATGTCCAAACATACACGCTTGTGGTCATGACTTCAGAATATAAAATGTTAATCGCCTATTTCGTTTTTGTTTTCGCAGTTTACCGAGAACTTCAACTGGTATATTTAACCCTACCTGGCCTGGGGGGGGGAGGGGGTGGAAAGTGCCCCCAGTGAACTTTTCTCTGCTGCTCCGAAACGACAAAACCGAGGAGGGTGAAACTTGGTGACTTTTAAGCTTATCTTATTTGGGTCATTTTTAGCCTATTTTCATATGCCCCGGGCAGAGGATCATGGGTAAATTCAAAATGGCGGCCATGTGGTATCCGCGAAAGTCGTCTTTTTCAATCTTTTCGCACCATTTCTTCACATTTTCCTTGCCTAAAAGGCATTGAAAGTATTTTATTTATGCAAAACTAATTATTCTATATTTTATTTGATTTTTTTCGAGAGAAAAATCTGAAAAATGAAAATTTCGAAAAATCGACTCCAAAATGGCCGAAAAATGGCTTCCGAGAAGATGACGTCACTGTGACGTAATCGGGGCGGCCATCTTGGATTTTTTAACATTTCCCGGTAGAGCTTGAACCCAATATACTGTGTAGTAAGTTTCAGCGCTCTAGCCTTAGTGGTAGAGAAAATATATAGGGGGGGGCACTTTCCGCCCCCCTCCCAGGCTGTGATACGCCCCAAATCGCCCAGGCCAGGTAGGGTTAAGAAATAATGTTTTCATAGGCGTGCTAAATCGTTATATTACGCACGGTTAGTGTGGGAAAGTTTATATTTTAGGGCTTCGTCCTTGTTTAAAATATAAACTTCCCCACACTAACCTTGCGTAAAATAACGATTTAGCACGTCTATGAAAACATAAGCCCTAAAATATAAACTTTCCCACACTAACCGTGCGTAATATAACAATTTAGCACGCCTATGGAAACATTAATTCTATTCTACTGCACTACTCAAATTGATTGTCAACAAAGATTACAATGAAAGGTTGAAAACATATTTAAACTTTGACAACCTTTCTCCCCTTTTTTGAAAAAAAACACGCCCTCTGATGTTGGGACGATACTGCCGTCTCGGGTGGCATCGTGCCAATGTCAGTGGACGAGTGATTTTGTCAGCTGAGTCAGCTGTTGGAAAATTACGCGGATATATGCCTATTTGTGTCGCTTTGTTGATCAATTTCCCGATGGAAACAACAATTAAACTTGAGAAGCAAACTTCATCCTGTAATTTATTTGTTTGTTTTATTCGACTGTTACTTGTATGAAAGCAGACGTCCCTTTCCTCATCCGACTTGTGAAATGGAATATCTTAATGAACACCTGCACTTGACACATGTACATTTCACATAACCGTGGTAAATCTTGTAATTATTGCACTGGTTAGCTCGATGTTATTGACACAATTGGGAGTAGAATTTCACGAATGTTGTTAGACTGTGCAATGTTCCACAGTTTTGCAACAACTTGGCTTCGAAATATAGATAAAAATCTTTGATGGTCATTTAAACGTCGGCCAGACAAATGTATGAATAACAACTTCTTATTTGCTCTGAAGCTGACGTTTTGATAAAGATACTTCCAAATTGTTTTCCAAAGTATTTTCTTTCATATATTTAAGATAATAAGTGGGACAGACAGTAAGAGATGAGAATTCGAATAAATACTTTTCGAATACATAATCTCGCATAGTAAGTCAACATGGAGTTGTCACCACTAATAAACGTTTTGTGGTAGGAGGGGGTATTATGCCACCGTACACGGTATGAGTTAGGGTTCGGATTCACCCGCCGGGAGGTTCGAGATAACAGACTAGCAGAATATATTGAATCTCTATGGTTGGTGTTCGCCGATTAAAATGTCAGGTGGCATGTTTTCTTTTGCAGATCCATGATTGCAATATTATTATCTCGAGAAGCAATATCCCGAGGAATTCGCGCGAACAACAGCGGTGTCTATAAAATAAACTGCCAGTCTTTTGAATTTTGACTGGCATTCTGGCTCTACCAAAACCTCTGTGCATTGACTAAATTGATCTCCTCACGCCGAAGAGTTCTAATTTTACCATGACCGATAACCAAGATATCAGGTCTCCAAAGGACGTCTTCTGTTCGACAAAAAATCTATATATGTTTTGATACCTATCTAGTATACTTCTAAACAGAATCTGGACAGTCTCTCCTATACATACATCATTGCCATGGGAGAAGTTAAAAGTTCTCCCAGTTACCACGTGTGATTATGGATATCCCATGGTATCTTTCCATTCGTGAATATCGACTAATACAGCTAGGCAACAGATCGGGTCACTTATTGTTACATTACATAACTCGAACAATACTAATTTAACAGAAATCTCTCGTCAATTGTGACGTGATGGTAAGACTTTCGCTGTGGATCGATTTCGGCAAAAAAAAATGCGCGTCCAGATCGGCATCCAGAAAAGTTAAATATACTATCTTAGCAACTGAAAAGGTTAGCGCTGTAAGAGAGAATATCGAGGCGCTCGAACAACACAAATGATTCATTTCGAAGCCCCAATATTTTTTAATATACCCTTGATGCTTTACTATGACCGATAACAGATAATGAGTCGAAATATCTCGGCCTCGGTTTCAGTCCGTTGTTTCGGAAGTTATAGATGAGTGGCAAACACCGGTCGCCCACTGCAGCATATTTCCACAATACTTCAGTTTTGAGACGGTTAAAACAGTGGAACTTTCAATATTTGAAGGGGCAAATAGCTGTATCACTTGGTCCACGGTAGGGCCAGACTACCAAATGTAACGTAGGCAGTGCAAATCTACCAATTGTTCATAATTATAAGTTGATAAACGAAGACAAAGGCACACTGGTCTAAATCAAGTAAACTTTTGCCACATAATTAAACCCTGTGATACAAGTTCATATATTTTGAATTTTGGCATTCTGGCTCTACCAAAACCTCTGTGTGTTGACTAAATTGATCTCATCACGCCGAAGAGTTCCAATTTCTTTGGCACTTCATTGCAAGCCAAATCATACTTATTCAGCTTTCCTAAAGCCAAAATGGTTGGCATCCAATCGGACTGCATTAAGATCGCAAGCTTGAGCTAAACGATAACACAAAATCTATCGATATCTGGGAATCGCGGTTTCACGAATCACATTTCAAACGAGAAAAAATACATTCATATAATTGCAATATGAGAGTATAAATCATTATGGCGAATGTAGTTTGATAGGCTGGTATGCCTTAGAGACCTAAACATCCACCGTAACACATGACTAGGTTTATGATATGTCATAATAAAAAATGACTTCGGGTTCTTTCAAGCAATCAATAGATAACTTTTTGCAGAGAGTTTGGGGTGATATTTTATCCCTCCATTACACATCCCATCTTCTCGTTATCGAGGGGATTCAATTTTGCATAGGCCGAATCCTCGTCAAACATTTTCAGCTTCAAATGTTTCTGATTTATTATAGCTATTACGCTTTGCGTTGATCGCGGTATGTTTAACAACGGCCGAGGTAAAGTCAACGTCGATACATCACTTACATTACCGAGTGTATCTTTGAAGTATCCAAATTACGATACGTTATCACATGCGCCGCCCTTTCCCGAGACTTAATGTCAGAGATGCTTAGGTACGATGTTGTTCGCCGGAATTGTCATCTTGGGAACATTAGTCAAATCACTGCTATATGCTTTAATGTTATAATGGGCACATATTTTAAGGTGAAAGGTGGTCTGAAAATATTTTCATGAAAATGAATACCTGCGCACTTGTACCCCCTACCCCCACCCAACTTACTACTAAAACCGCCGGTATTACTAGTACCCCCGGTATTACTTGCACCGCCGGTATAACATGTAGACCCGGTAGTACTACTTTTTCAGCAATTGTGTTGTCCGCGACCATCTGCCCTGCTTATCACTGGCGATGGGGCGGCGAATGGTTGACATTCAACATTAAGGCGTTACTCTTGATAATTTAGGCCCAAAGACCATCGGTCATGTAATGACGTTCAATCAATCACGAGATGAAATTATTTCTGCTCGACATAAATGTTATTTACTGGTGAATCGATTGTCCGGGATTTTCCATTGTTCTTCTTGATGGCGATAGATGGTATCATATCGCAGAGGAGAAATAAATCAGATTAGATATCATAACTTTATATCGGAAAATCAATAAGATTCCGCCAGTTTCCGTTGGAATTCAATTTTCCTGATTTGCTTTTTGGGGCACTAAGTGGAACACTGGTCACCATGTTATTCCAAATTCCATAAGCTTTAAACAAAGAAACTAGCAAAACAAAGAAACAAGGGAAACCACGGTATTGTTGCCATTTTGCAGAGGAAAGGCGTTCAAAAATGTATGCTCGCCAATGAAAGTAAAAATTATGAAAGTGTCATTGTTACCTTACCTCAGAGGCGAGTGGTAGAAAATATGATTCTATTCGAAACACCATGGGCCGATGGATTAATGAAAGTTATAGGTACTAAAATGAATTTTGGTTACCTATCCTGTTGTGAGAGATCATAGGTATGTCACTGACTTGACTGAAGCAAATTTTACTCTAATCGAGGTGACATGAGAGAGCTTTACCTGCATTCTCGTATCGTGAAATATATCCAATAGGGCGGGGATTATGGGACATCTATATTATATTGATAACTGTGTATTTCTGTATGACGCCATTTGAACGGCCACTGCTCTGGTCAATAGGTCATGAATCTTTGTCGGTGAAGGATAGTTCCCATGGCCCAAAATCAAGTACCCTATGTCACAACCTACGTCATGGTAATACCAAAGCGAGGCTGATAAACAAAACCACGTGCACGGGTATTCGGCTTGTAACACCCATCATGGACATCCCCTCATTCGTATTTACTCGACCGTCCTTAACCAAGATAATAATTTATAAGTCAAATCAGTAATTTTAAAAGCTCATTCAATACAAATTATTTTGCCAGTCCAGAAATATATTCCAATGGAGAGAACGAACATCCGCGTACTTGACGAAGCAACGAGGTGAAACTTTACAATCACATAGAGTTGAATAGAAAGTCTACTTTACTTTCTTTCTTTAGAATTATAATACATGCTGCTCGTGGGTCAACCCGTGATCATGTATCGTCTTTTTAGAACCGAAATCCGATTTTCTATCCGATTGAAATTAGTGACTAATCCTTTATTGGATTGAAAATATTCAATCTACTAGGCAGGAAACGATAAAATAAATCTGAATTAAGATGCAATAGTTTCGACATTTTCAATTTAGTACTAGTATAGATGGAATATTAAATCGAAAAGGTTAGTCACTAATTCCAGTCTAATAGATTGAATTTCCAATCTAATTATATAGAGAGTAAGCCACTGGTCACTAATTTTAATCTGAAAGATTGAATGTTGAATCTAATTATTTTAGAGAGTGGGTGATTATTCAAAGTGGGTGCTTATTCAACTACCACTAGTTGATGAAAAAAACATCTTGACATCAATTTGTTGTATACATGATATTTAGATCTTGCAACAATATCTGCAGCATATACAAAGTAAAAGTAAACCTTTGCTTTCTCTGCATATATTCTTTTCTTTCCTACGCCCCTGTCTGGACCGTGTTGACACTCCAGCACCGTTGTCCCCAACAACATAAATGGTGTTTCATCAAAGGGCAGAATATCACAATGTTCCCACAATATTTTGTGAGGTTTGTTCCTCGGGTTCGAAATAAAACGAAATAAATATTTGAACACGAACCTCTTACCATTCTGGAGAATTCATTTCCTTAAACATGTAATTAATTTCCGGGAGCGTAATTGTATATAGTATGAAATGTTTTGCAAATTGTCCCCCCCACCCCCAATCGCAAGTAAGATTCGATAGATCTGATGTTTGTGTGTGGTTGTATAAGAAATAGGTGACTCGGCTGGCAAAAATCTCCACGACAAGAGGTACATGCACCAGCTATATGTAGGCCTTTGTACTTACTTGTATTACCAAAATTCCTGTGACAATACTGAACGGTTTGGTATCTTTTATTCACCATCCAAATTACATCATATATAAAGAAAAAAACAGAAGTTACAATATATCACATAGTATGAGTTCCGTAAATATTAGGGTGGCGGGAGAAAACCCCAAAGGGCTTGTTATTTCCCAAAGAATAAACAGAAAAGATGCATTGATTCAATCTCTGAGATGTTTGTGTGAGGCAACGAATTACAAAGTCTTATAAACAAAGCATAGTGATAGAAAGTGAATAAAGGATTAACATGATAATGGACTATATATTTACTCATTATTATATTAGATATGGCTAATATGTGCAATAGTTAGATGCTAGTAGAAAGGCTTTAAGAAGGTACTTAAAGTGAGAAATTGGCATGCAAATTTGTAGATGGGAGGGCAATTTATTCCATTCCCTAGGAGCCTTAGTTTTAGCTGTGTGTAGAGAAAGACAAGACCGAAATGGATAGCGATATAATTTCGTAGCAGAACCTCTTGTGGGATACTGGTGTATGTCACTTAATCTTGTCAAGTAATTCTTAAACATTGATTGTAGAAGTGACCTATGATGGATAAATTTATGAGACAGTTGCAAAATAAGATACTGATTCAAAACTAACAGAGGCAATATTTTAAATCTGGCAAATAACGGAGCGGTATGTTCAAGAGGATGTACGAGAGATATAATTCTTATTGCTCGTTTTTGAAGGGTAATAAGAGACTTACGGTGCGTGAAAAAAGTGTTGCCCCAAACAATAGTACAATATGACAGATCGGGAGAAATAAGCGAGTAATAAAGTAGATATAAAGTTTTATTATTGAGGCTAAACGGCGAACTTCGTGGTAGTTGACTTTTCAAATCGCCTGATTATGTCCATAGCCGATTGAACATCTTCAACGTAACCGCACGTTTCGTCAACTAATACACGAACGAAAGGTCGTAAATTGAAATCCCTCGCGAGATGGCCTGAGGCCATGTGCGTCGAGTCCGCCATGGCTGATGGGAGGCAAAATTTAGGTCACCAGGATGTGACGTAGGCTACTTGATTTTAGGCCATGGGAACTATCCTTAACCATCTTTGTCAGGATAGCTGTGGGATTACTGACGGTGACCTAGAATAATAAAATGAAAAATGACACCTAACACTCAGGTGTTTTGGTCGGAAATCCACGACACTTAGCGGGGATAGCTACTGGATCAGAGAGAGCAACTTGAGGGAGAAAATAAATACGATATGACATTCTACGCATAGAACATTAACAAAATACATGTACTTCTATCAGTAGACAAGATACCTAGGAAGAATTTAGGGGCGGATTCCAGGAGAGTGGACGGCAGAGGGTCTAAATTGACATTTAGCACACTCTGATTGCCAAGTATTGGCATATTTTCCAACGAATCTGTTCATGGACACACATGAATATTCGTGAAGGAAACCTGGCCGCATCTGGATATATTTATACATGAGAAAAGGGGCAGGATCACAAGCAAGTAAATCTACATGTATATGTAAATGTTAATCACAAATAAGTATTCCACGACTTCGGCCTAAATTTATCTGCACACGTATGGTTGAAACTGACCGAATTTACAAGACCTGTTTACCACATTCGTGGCGGTTATCCCCTCGTCAAATCATCGCATCTATGTTAAGCCATTAAAACATTTTCAGCCCAGATTTGAGAACATAGATTTGACGATTCTATATGCTATATAGTACAATGATATAGGTATTTCAATGGGTAGTAATTGTGCACCCCTGTTGGCTGACCTGTATCTGTTCTCTTATGAATATGACTATATGCAGGCGCTTTCAAAAACCGATCCATTCAAAGCCCGTTCCTTCTCATTCACCAAACGCTATATAAACGATCTCGCTGTGGATAAACGCTATATAAATGACGCTGTGAAGGATATATATCCACCTTCACTGGATTTGAAGGAAACTACAGATAGCCCTACAGGCACATCATATTTAGATCTATATCTCTGTAAAAAGGAAGTGGGCAATCTCTCTCGTCGACTTTATGACAAAAGAGATTATTACAATTTCGACATCGTAAACTATCCCTTTCTGGATAATAATATTTCAGCGGGACCTGCATATGGCGTATACATATCTGGCCTAGTAGCATTCGCTAGATCCTGTGTTAAATGTGACGATTTTGATCAACGTCACAAAACATTGTTGCAGAAACTTATAAAACAGGGCTATTCTAACAAGCGCCTCCACTCAAAGTTTCTCAAATTTGGCGATACATATCGCATGATGATAGCAAAATACGAGCGTAGCGTGCAAGATCTATGGCGTTACGTTTCGTAACTTGTGTCTAATTCCGCTTAACCCGGGGCTAGGGGCCGTATGAACCCATGCACTTCAAGATCATTATGGTGTTCATATGAACAGCCACAATCAAAGCGTGATTGCGATACATCATTCTTTAGATGACGACTTTACAACGATTATTATGGATTAAGAATACTGATCAGCGATACGGATTTTATATTTTTGGAACATCATAATGTCTTGTCGGCATCATTGAAAACAGTTGCAGGAAACTAGCCTATGTTTATGTATACTATGATTGTCCCTTTGAATTTGGTGCTAATACTGTTATTTGGAATATGGAATAGGTCTTTGGATTATGGACGCGGATATTCTTTAATGGACGACGGCTGAATTATGAATGACGGACTAGACGCTTGTAATAATCAGTTTCGCTGGATGCTTCAGTTGGTTCCGTACTCTCAACACCTTGGGACTGATCCCATAATCGGATATAGGTTGATGCCAACCAGGGATAGTAAAGCTAACAGACGCATCAACGTTCTTGCTGTGTGTATAAAAGTGGCGTCTGGCCGCGTTCGACCAAGTAATATGGATGAGGCTGTGGCAAATCACAATGATAACGTAGAATATCGTCTTACTTGAAAAACAACTCTAACCAGACCGGAAATGAGACCGAACAACGCAAGGAAGCGATATATATATGTAATCGCAGTTGCGTGCAGCAAAACTGGCGAATCGATTATGTTGAGTAGAGCAAAGGCATTTAAGTTTCTAGCGAAAATGTTTTTTGGTAGGAACGAGTCATGACAAGACATTTATTTTACTTGTTGTGAGTGCGGGTTCGACGCTTGGAGGATGAGCAGATTAGACAAAAACGGACGAATTTACACAACTGATTAATGGCAGTTAGGTTTATCACCAAAAGGTGCATCTTCGAAAAAGAATCTACGAGAATAGATCGAATCTCCCGTTTACTACAGTATTGATAAAAACTGCGCTAGAATTTAGACGAGAGATCCTGAATCGGCGTAAGTAGTTGAGAAAAAATATTAGGCTTTAGAGAAAATACGCACTTGTCGACGACTGCTGTATAATTATTGCGATGTGTTTCCACATCTACCATGTTGACCAATTACCTAATCTTATTAACATAAATGTCCGAATAATATTCAGCACAGATTCGGAACAGCTTTTGCTTAGGAAAAAGGTCTTCCAAATGTTGACCTAATTTGTGCGGACAAAAAGTCACTAGGGCGGTGTGGGGGAACGCGTTTGTACAATATACTCTGTATAAGGGAAAAATAGTGGGATATTGCATTGAGGAAAATGAGAAATACTGGGTGAAATTTCCATGGCACTGGATTTATGATTTCGGGAAATAGGGTGAAATATTAAATGTTGAGTGAATGGGGAGGATGAGTGGCTATTGGGAGATTTAATTATGAGTGTCCATTGTGATAATTAAGTTGCCACTAAGAATCGATCCGAGAAGAGAGAATGAGGGGGCTTGACAGATGGAAATATTATGTGATACTTCTGTAGTTATGGGAATTAAGAGAATATATATTGTTTAATAAGAATGTGGGGATTAAACAGTGTCTATGTGACACTGTTAAGAGGGATCATGTGTAGGGCGGGTTGGGGGAAACGGGTTGCACGGCGTGTTCGCACGACCTGTGCCCATCGCGGTGCGATGGAGTGCCCAAGTACATCCATCCATCCATGTATTCCATTAATATTTCGTCGGCAGTTCCGGGATTGAATTTTACCATCTATTACGTGACCGACTATTCAAATTAAATATTTCCGACCTCTGTTATCGTTACAGATGAAAATATGAATAGTACATAACAAAGAGTAGTACGCATTCATGTGTCAGGTTGTCACACATTCAAGCCCGAAACTATTGTGTTCATTCACTCTAAAAGCGTCTACATGGAAACAGATTTATTTCTTTCTTTCTTTTATACCCAATGCATAGAACCAACGAAATTTGATTCATGTACATGGCACGGGCCGTGTGGTCATGTCATCCAAGTTGCCACATGAACAGGTACAATAAAAGCGTACCTGAGATCCAACACATATCATGAATCTTTAGATTCTTGGTATGCGCTTTCGAATAGGTCAACCAGAAGACTATACTGTGAAGTCATGTGACTTTGTCAGTATGTCAGCACCTCTTCCCACTTCCCTTATATGTGTTGTAATTTTTACCTGTATATGGCGAGATTTTGCTGGTGGACGTTTCGTCCCCGATGCAGCCCCCTGTACAGACCTTTTGGTCTTTGATATATGTTGGCATTGTGGGAAGCTGATGCTGGGTCGACATCGGGCCTTACAGACTAGTCTTTTGTGATAAATGCCGTCATTTTCATCTGACGATATACAGCTCACCAATCCCCAGTGTACGAGTTGTCACAGCGACACAGCTCACCAATTACCAAAATACGAGTTGTCAGCGCATTTATTTTCAGAGCATTGAAAATTACCAAAATACGAGTTGTCAGAGCATTCATTTTCAGAGCATTGAGCATTGCATTCATTCAGAGCACTGAAAATGACGGCCCCTACCACCTCTTCCCACTTCCCTTATATGTGTTGTAATTTCCATCATAGCTCTCTAGATTTGTATCTAATACCGTTTATGCCGGTGCTAGGGGGGTACAATACATTACAACACATACAAGGGAGGTGGGAAGAGGTGCCGACATACTGGCAGTATAGTCTCCGGTTAATCTATTCTAAAGCACATACCAAGAATCTAACGATTCGTGATATGTGTTGTATCTCAGGTACGCTTTTGTTGTACCTGTTCATGTAGCAACTTGGATGATATGACCACACGGCCCCTAGCACCGGCATAAGCGATATTAGATACAAATATAGAGAGCTATGATGGAAATGCTCTGACAACTCGTACATTGGCAATTGGTTAGCTGTTTCGCTGTGACAACTCGTACACTGGAAACTGGTGAGCTGATTCGTCGTCAGATGAAAATGACGGCATTTAACACAAAAGACTAGTCTGTAAGGCCCGATGTCGACCCAACATCAACTTTCCACAAATGCCAACATATATCAAATACCAAAAGGTCTGTACAAGGGGCGGGCCTCGGGAACGAAACGTCCACCAGCCGAATCTCGCTATATACAGGTAAAAATTACAACACATATAAGGGAAGCGGGAAGAGGTGCCGATACTGGCAGAGCCACATGACTTCACAGTATAGTCTTCCGGTTAACCTATTCTAAAGCACATACCAAGAATCTAACGATTCGTGATATGTGTTGTATTTCAGGTACGCTTTTATTGTACCTGTTTATATGGCAACTTGGTTGATATGACCACACGGCCCCTAGCACCGGCATAAGCGGTATTAGATACAAATATAGAGAGCTATGATGGAAATACTCTGACAACTCGTACATTGGTAATTGGTGAGCTGTTTCGCTGTGACAACTCGTACATTGGGGATTGGTGAACTGTTTCGTCATCAGATGAAAATGACGGCATTTAACACAGAAGACTAGTCTGTAAGGCCCGATGTCGACCCAGCATCAACTTCCCACAAATGCCAACATATATCAAAGATCAAAAGGTCTGTACAGGGGCGGGCCTCGGGGACGAAACGTCCACCAGCAGAATCTCGCCATATACAGGTAAAAATTACAACACATGTAAGGGAAGTGATGCCGACATACTGCCAGAGCCACAGGACTTCACAGTATAGTCTTCCGGTTAACCTGTTCTAAAGCACATACCAAGAATCTAACGATTCGTGATATGTTGTATCTCAAGTAAGCATATCCGAAACGCTCATATACATCGTATGTGAGGTGATTAGTGAATATTGCAAGCGTCTGGTCCGTCATTCATAATTCAGCCGTCGTCCATTAGAGAATATCCGCGTCCATAATCCAAAGACCTATTCCATATTCCATATAACTGTATTAGCACCAAATTCAAAAAGACAATCAAAGTATACATAAACATAGGCTTGTTTCCTGCAAGAGAGAAGCGGTCAACAGTTTTCAATGATGCCGGCAAGACATCATGATTTTCCAAAAATATCAAATCCGTATCGCTGATCAGTATTCTTAATCCGTAATATTCGTTGTAAAGTCGTCATCTAAAGAATGATGTATCTCAGTCACGCTTTTATTGTGACTGTTCATATGAGCACCATGAGGATCTTGAAGTACATGGGTTCATACGGCTCCTAGCCCTGGGTTAAGCGGAATTAGACACAAGTTACGAAACGTAACGCCATAGATCTTGCACGCTACTCTCGTATTTTGCTATCAGCGTGCGATATGTATCGCCAAATCACAGGTGGTTGTTGACTGGAGACCGGCCTGAAGAAAAGATGTGTACATGTAAACCATTACACGCCAATGTGTTCTAGTTCCCACCTGTATTACATATTAACGTTATTAAAAGTAGATGAATATTGTCATAGCGAAATGGTGCAATGAGAAACCTTCATCAAAATGTTTTCTATTTCGAACGGTTTAATCTGGAATGATACACAAGTGAACCCCGCTTCCGCTGTCTGATGTTCTTGCCATCATTATATCAGAAATAAAAATTAACTTCATGTGTGTGTTGAATTGTATATTTCATTTCATATGCTTTTAATATTGGTGTGAATTTTACTGGTTATAGGAAATTTCTACTGCCTTCTCCGACTGGGAGTGTATCGAGTCACGTCCACGAGTGAATGACTGGGTCATTTGTAAATGTGTGCCAAATCTGACCCGTGTAGATGAGAAACGGTTATGCTGAGCAACCCTCCGATTCGCTCGATGCGATTATCTAAGTTTTGAAACAGAAGATATAGAATGTGACTTGATGATACGTTCTTTCTAAATTATACCTTCTTACATTTACGTTGCACAAGGGTGAACTTCGAGGCCAGGAGTTTATTATTGTGCAGTAAAACATTCGAAATAGAACACATTTAATGAAGGTTTCTGATTACACCATTCCAGTATGACAACATTCGTCTTCTGCAGTAGCGTTAATATGCAATAAAAGTGGGAACTAGAAGACACATTGGCGTTTGTAGGCTAACATGTGCATATCCTTTCCATACATGGTAAGAAGAAAAATAATTTCAGGGACAGAAAATCCAGTCTCCATTTAGCAACCACCTGTGATTATTCACTTGTCACGTGACACATGTTGTGTATGAGTGTTAACCTGCTTTCCATAAGCTACAGGCCAGGCGTAAATGCTGAAGACCAGGTTCCCTAGTTTCGGTTCCTGATTATGGAATGGTACCAACAAATTGCTATAACAATGATCTGTTTCAAATTCACTATTTACCAGTACAAAATTCAGAAAGAATATCAAATTTCTTTAGATAGGATACTGTTATTCTAATACTACTTTATTCTACTTGTACTTTCACCACGGTATAGATTGGTTTCCTCTGGTCCATACAACATCGTATTTACGTCATTGAAATCACATAAATGTATAATAATAATGTAATTATGGATAAATGAGCTTGTGCACAAAAAATATGCGAAAAGAAATGTTACGATACAAAATTAAAATATCTCAAATTCATTACCGGTACATTAAATACATATTTTAATAATATATATCTAGTCTAACATACACTGGATCCCCAGCAAAGCAGCCAAATTGGACCTTTCAGCTTGACTCAAAGATTAGGTGTGGTAAGTTTCAGCCTATTACTTATCAATATAGCATGTTCATACCAAATCAGGAAATAACATTTTGGAACCTTCACTACCGGACGATTGGGTCACCATGGTTGCATTCGTGAAATGTCACAGAAGTGACCAATGTCAACTATGATAGTGCATGTTTGTTCTCTCGGTTCATTTTATTGTTCTTGGATTGATCTCAGAGTGCAAGTATTTCTGTGTAATAGTCGATCTTTTATATGAACAACCGAAGGTCACAAAGCTACCTCGCTCATAATTGGCTCATAAGTTATCCTTTCACTTAGTATAAACCCGACTGATCGATGAATAACATATGTTATTTCGCAGCACGTCTAAGTGTGTATTACATACAGTATGCATATGCTTGCGAGAATGTTATTTATTTCCTTCTGCAGCGAATGTGGAGAATGGGACACACTAAACCGTGGTGCAATTTGGATTGTAACTAGAGTGGGGAAACCTGACAACCTCCATTTGCCATTACCTTGTCAAATTTCTGAAACATTGCACGTTTACCAGGGAACTTAGAGATTATTCAACAAATCCCCCCATCTGTCTTTAGATCCCCCTAGACAATTCTTGTCAGGAAGGTGGATAGATCTCATCTATCTATAATGTTTGACACGCATTCAATCTCATTAAGGTACGGAATGTATACACGTCCCCTAGAGACGTAAAAGGGTAAAACGCCGAGTTTCTAAAACATAACAAATGACACATTTGCATTAGAGCGATATCCCATTGCGACGAGTTGGTGGCGCATTAGGCTTAATTCCCAAGTTGTTTACCATATGTAAAGCCAAGGTATACATCATCTAGACACAAGCTTCATATAATAAACATCCTGTTCAGAAGTATGAATTATTGACGGGTTTTGTCTGTTCATTTGCCTGAAGATTATATGCTGGTTATTTTCCATGGGCAGGATGAGGTTATTCAGAGAAGGACTGACCGAATGACTCCCTCTGATCTGTTAGGTTTAATGGTTACGCTCTCCATAGAAATTAACCGTTCATATCCGATGAAAAGTACTCAAATTTCGTCCATCAGTAATTTCTCATGTCCATAACCTCAAGCGCATAGATGTTAGCAGCCACACCAGCTATGCAAAAAATACGCATTCTAGCAATAAATGCAAGCTAGGTCCTGGCAATGAGGTATGGACTAGCAGGCTTTATTTGTGCCAGTAAAATACCACGATATTGCTGTCTAGAAGTCTTTGCCAATACCCCTGCATCAAATTAGCATGAATTGAAAACTATCTCTTCGATCGGCAACATTTTCCACATTAAGCTGGCTATTCCACAGTGACTTGATCGTCGTTGCTGTTATTGTTAAGAAATAATTGTTTTATACACAACGTATTTTTATGATATCCACTGTCATTGTGGGTATGAAAAGGTGGGAAAATTTAAATTATTTATACCTGGCAACAACAACGACGAAGATAACTATTGCTGATCAAGACATTGTGAGCGATTCACACTTGTGTCGCATTTCACTGCGGGGGCATCACTATTGGTTAATGGGCTCTAATATGCTTGTCGCTTTAACTCCGTTTTTATAAAGGACATCGCTTATTTCTTGAAAACTTCTTCACGGGTATTCGAAATTGGCATGGTTGTTTTGAACTACGTAAAGAATTTCCAAATGAAGTATTAGTCCATGAGCTAGACCACTTACTGGTACCATCTTGAGGGGCAAAACGTCATGGTGATTTTCATATTAGATTATATATGTAGAGTACAAAAAATCATGCTGGCCATGTCCGGTCGGTAGCTTAATGGCACAAAGTGGGTCAATCCAAGATAGCGGCAAATAGTTGCTATAATCCACAAGTTGCTATATGTAATCGACTTAATTTGCACTGATGGTTTTCAAATTGAACATATTGGTATGTCTCAATTGTTTTGCAAATTTACTCATATTCCTCATTTGGAGATCCCTTTTGCAGATAAAAGTTACTTCCCCTTGATCCAACAGGTGGCGCTGTCCGCACATGCGTACTCGAGCTCGTTCTCTTTTTCCCTCTGCAACACGAGACATGTTGTGACACGGTCGCAGCGTGAGGGGAGGTCGGGATGGGCACATTTATGTGATAGCAGGTTTGATTTGATAAAATAATATTGAACATTGTTTATAAATGTCTTTGTGACTCAAATCTACACCTGCTATCACTGATGCCAGACTCCCAGGAGTGGTAGTTGGGACACAGAACTTGTAGTTCCCGGCTCGAGATGCAGCGTAAGCCACCAGTGATGATCTAGACCTGAAAATACTCTTAGAGATTTCCCCTGTCGTGAGAGAAGCGAGGGATGTCAAAGAGCAACCAATAAGACGGCGAAGAAAAGGAGTATGTGAATACCGAACCCAGGTCGACTACTGGGGAACCAGTACATCATGTTGTTTTAGCCGTCTTGACCGCTCTGTGAAATCCCTCCGCCTTCGGCATGGCTGTTAGTGATACTTACCTCAGGCTTGGGACTTGTTTGCTTGATTGCTGGTCTTGACTGTGGTGTTGTTCGCCTCCCCCCCCCCTTTTACGAGAGGGCAAGTGGACTATGCGCTGTGCTGCTACTAAAAAGGTCCCAGTGGTGTCACCCTGTCAGTCTGGACGAGATGTCTCGTAAATAGAAGCGGGTAGTCGAGTTGGCTGTGCCTGCACAGGACTGGACTATATCCTCTGACGATAGGTTCCTCCACATGTGCCAGGAAATCGTGCGAAGATACTGATGCTAGTAGAGAAGGGGCATCCATTGCAAGTTGATACGCCTCGGATGTCACCGTCCAGTATATTGATAGACATAATAGGCGTCTGAATCCCCTTGCTGGATCTGTGCAAAGTAGATAATGGCAGATGGCTTTACTGGATAGAGAAGGAGCTCATCTTCCAATCCGTTGACGAAGTCCAAAAGTGCCAGAATGGAGTATAGGTGTTGTTCACAAAGGCCAAAACGAGTAGGCTCATTCCTTGTATGAATTCCGGGACCGAGCGGAAGAATGTTCTGGACCAACCCTCCGCTCCGGTGTGGGACAGTCTCTCCAAAGCGTGCCGTTTCTAAGGTGTTTCTACGGTGAAGACCGTAAGGAAGGCTGTAAGATAGTGTTTTCACTGGACTTGACTGTAGAAAGTTCGAGTGAAAACCTAAATAACGCTCTCATGACGACAGCAAAGGTTCCACCTGTTTGAGTTCGTCGAGGTTGTAATGCGATAGCTCGGAGTAGTGCAGAAATGCTGCCGGTCCTCGTGGACAAGCGTAACACCTTGGCTAGGGTTGATCTGTATCTTTTGATGGCTCTAGCTGATGTTCAGACTCGTGGACGGGCGTAACACTTTGACTAGGGCAGATCTGTAAACTTCCCTCGAACTGATCTGAAACTTCTTTCCATATGTAGATGGAGTAGAAATCTGTTACTACCAAAGTAGAGGCAGCAACGGGATGGATTCCTCGAGACCGGCACTTGAAATAAGAGGTACAGTTGAGGTGTGGAAGATCGGTTAGCTGATACCGTAGTTTCCGCAACTGTTCTAGATGAAAGCTATTTCTGTGAGGTAATCTCGCTGAACTGCGATGCAGCCACAGTGGTACGATGAGAATTGTGACGCAGTCATGCTGTGTGATCTTTAGAGGAACGTCCTGTATCATTGCGTTTGGCAGGAAGGCATAGGCCAGGGATTTGTCCCACTTGATCTATGAGGCGTCGATGGCCAGGATTTGCAGATCTATGATGAAGCTGACGAAGGCAAGACATCAATGCAAGACATCACGCAATGTGGTCGTTTACAGATACAGTCACTACAGTCCCCCGTCAGCCGTACCTCTGGCAGCAAGCCATCAATTCATCGGTTCCGGTGGCCCGTCAACACGACGGGTCCCACGCTTGGACATCGGGACACTGCCATCCACACGACGGGTTCCACGCATGAACACCGAAACACTCAACAGTTAGGCCATTCCCCCATGCTGCTGCATGGTATGACATAAGCCATCCTTTGTCTGCCGAGTTCCAAACTGTATGGCATGGAGTTCCTAGGAGTTCCAACATGGCGCACCATGCCACTTTGTTTGGAATGCCTTATGCTAGTTTTTATTCAGTGATTACAGGGCCTTATGTTAGTTTTTATTCAGTGATTCAGGGATTTTATTCAGTGATTACACATGATGTTACTATCCAAACTAGATATTTCGATCAAGCTCTACCAAATAATGTCAAGAAATCCAAGATGGCCCTCATGATGGAATCACGATGGCATCACGATCTTGGAAGGTAATTATGGTCTTTAATTTGGTTTTTATTTTCATATTTCTCCCTGAAGAGCTGCAAAAACTAATAAGAATGATAGATACTACTCAGCTTTGGCAAAATAAATTACTTTCGTGAGCTTACAGCCAAAATAACTTGGGCAAAAGATGGACTTATTGAGTTCACAAATGTGATTTTCTGGGGACACCATGCGGCCGCCATTTTGAATTTTCCCATGAACATTTGCGCCTAGAATACTGCAATTAGGCTAAACATGACCTAAACTATTTTTTTTTATTTTTTTATTTGGTCCATCAGTCAAAACACATACCTTCAAATGTTTACAGAATATACCTTATCAATACAGCTTAACAATTTAATTTAAGCTCTGAAAATATGGTCAAATATATTCACAATATTGTAAATTTTGTAACTAAACTATTTAGTCAGGCATAAACTATTCAGTCAGGAAGTTTCAGCTTGGTAGCTGTCTTCTATACCGAAATAACTTGGAAACTTTTAAAAAGTGCCCATAATTTCCCGCCTCGGTCAGGTAGGGTTACCGTTCATTGGTTGCCATATTATTCAGACTATGTTGCCACACAATATAGCACATGATCTGCTTCACTATATTAGATCAGCCATTGTGTAAAATTGGACAGGAATGGAACAGAAAGAAAGACCTGTAGCTTGACCAAGAGATCTTTCTTTGGTCCTCATGGCTTTTCGTAGTTTTTGGGACGCCATCTTGGATTGACCCACTTTTTGAAAGTTAGCTGCCACTCTGACATGGCCAGCAGGTTTTTTTGTCACCTACAGGTATCACGTCATATGAAAAACATCATGAAGCTTTGCCCCTCAAGATGGTACCAATAAGTCAAATTTCGGGTCCTAGCTCATGGACTATATTGGTTGCTGAAATACAGATACTGAACAAATTTATTCAGTTTGAAAAAAACCTTAAACGACCCTAAAAATATCTAGACAAAATTCGAATAAAGGGGCGCTGTTATTATCCTGAAGGTGTGTTCTAGTCGCCAAAGTCATCAATTAAATGACAAAATTTTAAATGCTCCAAAACTAAACATTGTAAAGACATCCATTCAAACATTGTAAAGACATCCATTCAAACATTGTAAAGACATCCATTCAAACATTGTAAAGACATCCATTCAAACATTGTAAAGACATCCATTCAAACATTGTAAAGACATCCATTCAAACATTGTAAAGACATCCATTCAAACATTGTAAAGACATCCATTCAAACATATGCGGTTTATCCATTCAAACATTGTAAAGACATCCATTCAAACATTGTAAAGACATCCATTCAAACATTGTAAAGGCACATCCATTCAAACATTGTAAAGACATCCATTCAAAGCATTGTAAAGACATCCATTCAAACATTGTAAAGACATCCATTCAAACATTGTAAGACATCCATTCAAACATTGTAAAGACATCCATTCAAACATTGTAAAGACATCCCATTTAAACATTGTAAGAAGACATCCATTCAAACATTGTAAGGCATCCATTCAAACATTGTAAAGACATCCATTCAAACATTGTAAAGACATCCATTCAAACATTGTAAAGACATCCATTCAAACATTGTAAAGACATCCATTCAAACATTGTAAAGACATCCATTCAAACATTGTAAAGACATCCATTCAAACATTGTAAAGACATCCATTCAAACTGAGGCACATTCATACATATATTGATCTCACAACCAGTATATTCACATTTGTTTTAATATGGACAAATAATCTTTTTAATAATATTCACTTTTACGAGAATATACAATCTACCGATAAATACATAATAAATATATATAGATTATGTATTTTACGGTGATTGATAAAGGAGGCATACTGATTGCTTTCAGTTGTACCTTGCACAGGGGACATAAAGAGCGATTTTTTCAGTAACATGCAATGAGGAGGAGGTCAAAAAGTATGCCTTGGCCTATGTTACCTTCTTGCGCAAGAAATTTACAATGATATATGTATCGTTTTTTAAAGTCAAGCTGTTCTCAAGTTATAAAAACACGGACAGACATTGCACATTTAATGGTATAGAGACGAGATATAATATGTCCTAACTGCTGATACCGCAGAAGTTAGAACTGGAATCCACGAGTCAAAATACAGATTATATAAAATGATCAATAACGTTACTATATAGTCACGCGTATGGTGGCGTCTCATATATCCCATGATATCTCTATTTTAATTAAATAGAATCTACGGTTATATTCAAAGTTATCCTGAGATTAATCCGCCCTCGACATGCTCGATGTATCAATTCTCCGATTTCCCATCTGTTTATAAGCGGGTTATCTGTCTTCCCTTCATATATACATAAGTGTATCTGCTGTGTGAGATACCGGGATTTGTTATTTTGACATTTATCCACTGAAATTACCAGCAGGTGGCGCAGAATATCTGTCTGTGGAGCACATGGGCGAACTGGTCAACAACACCTGCGCACATCATTAAGAAACTATATCATGTTTTAGTATCATATATTCTCTCAGTCATTGATTCTTCCGATTTATTTTGCTGCAGCTTTTAAAGAAATCTGGCTGAAAACAGTATACATTCGGGATACTGGGGACTGTCACAAATACGGCTGGAGTAATTGACTGAATTATGAACATAAAATAGATGGAAGCTCATTCTCATGAGAGCGATAATTAAACCCAGAAATTAAGCTATGTTCCTTCATCAGATATTCGTAGGCTCTTATATACACTAACACTTTGATGTAAAATTAGTGAGAATATCTGCGTGGAAGAGGACCGGATTGGTGTGAGTTCAGTGGGTCTTTACAAGAAAGTTAGATAAGCTTTATCAACATATTTGCATTGCATTTGATTGCATTTATGAGTGTTCTGTTGTGGTAAAATACTATTGTTTCAAGAATGAGGGGTCAAGAATCGTTAGCGATTGTTGAGATCATTATGTAATTAATTACAGTGAGTCCAACCGTTTTGAGCCCCATGTATTCGCATTTCCGGATTCCTTTCCTCGCTAGAATGACGTGTCTAAAATTAATATTTCCGGGTCTCGAATTATGTTTGATAAAGTCAGGATCTATAAATGTTTGATACCCTTTTGATATATCTTTCATTCCCACCTCTATTTCTCTCTCATTGAGTCTATTGATCATGGGCCTCGTATTAATTGTATTGAATAATCATCTCATTTGGTATCTTACGGGCGCAAATAACAATGACGTTGCTTCTGTCCTGTCGAAATAGTTGGAATATTGTCGGGATGTTCCTATCAACGAGTCGACCATCTAATTTGTTTATAGATCTGAAATAATTTTGCTGGGTTAATTTCACCTGATTTCACCTAATGATTTTGATTTTGGTGTAACAGAGATAACTGCCAAAAAAGCGAGACTGGTAATCTAATTAGGGTCTTTTTTATAGTTGAAAATCGCTCTGTTTCAAACAATTAATGTATATATGTATAAAAACAAGCAATAATTTAGGTTGACAGCATTTAATCTGTATTCGATATATTGTACTGAATAAACAAAATTAAATCATCGATGGTGTGACGTGAAGTTGATATGCTCTGTAATTATGACCTACGTCACTTGGTTGTAGTGTAATGTATACTGACTCGCATTAACCAATGAATTATAACCGTCTCAAATTGTCTTAATCCCTATTGTGGTTTACCACCACGAAATCCACATTCGTTTTAAGGGGTGAGATCTCTTTTCCACAATGGAGAAAATTTGTTCTTCCCGCCTATCATCCGAAACCGAACTACCGTACACACAAGTCCATTTCCTGAGCGTTCTGAAACTACTACGAAAGCATTCAAAAATGTCTTCTTCGGAGTA
>JAVTVY010019132.1:0-77678 GCA_036873755.1 Hanleya hanleyi
AACGAGATACTATCATGTTTGGTGGAAATATTGAAAAATTATATAGATTTTTTTTCAAACCTCGTTTATGACGAATAGGCATGGAGATCGAAAGTTTATGTAGATTATATTAGTTTGGCCCGATATCGGACAGTTCGAAAAGAAACCAGACAATCACAATCACCCAGATCACGGAAACAAATACACGATGTTGTCAAGTTCTAAGCACTAAACAAATCTTGAGTGAAAGGTTCACTCAGATAATGGTGAATGTTGTTTCCACTCAGACTGAGTGAAAACGAAATTTGAGATGATTTTTGTTCTCAGATAGGAAAATCCCCAAAATTTCATTAAAAAAGAGTAATGTTCACTCACTTTGAGTGACATTAATATTTGGGTGAAATTCTATCAATTGTTTTAGAGAGTAATTTTCGGCATATATGAATAAACCAATCATGTTAAACTTGCTAGAGCTTCTAAAAGATGGGCGACGGAGAGCAAATAGTGAAAATGCCCTTCGACTCCCAAGGATTTAATATCTCACACAACATCTTGGAACTGAGGTAACTTGACATTCCTCACTCCTTCTCGAGTCATACAACAGATAAAGAGGGTTGTGCGTGACACTTTATCTTTTCAATGGGAAATATACGTCATAGTTTTTGAAACAGAAGCCTTGAATCACAGTGAAATTGTATACCAACGGACGGAGTGAGGCGGCAATGCTTTACCTCAAACAGAGCAGGAGGGTTTGTATGGCTTACGCCGGACAGGGGTGGGGTGGGGGAGGGTGGAGGATTGGGGCGAGGTATGATTTAGCCAAAACAGATGTAGGGGTGATGATGAGGGAGAGTAGAGAAAGAGCATGAATAAATGGTAGTATTGTCCTTTCACTTGCATATAATTAAATGTTCAGAGGTCAATGCTGCAAGTTTTGCCCTCAGTCACTCCCAAGCTATTTTATTCCAGAGGTCACTTCTGGTTACGACCTCGACCATATTTATTGCTAGAGGTCAACAGCGCGTTTTGATTCCCCACTCAATTCAAAGTTAATTTACTTCCAGAAGTCACTTCCGGTCACGTGCGACACACGTGGCGTTATACCGCTCGATTTAGCGAACCAATCATCAATCGAGACACGGACCAGTTAGCGAGTTAGAAAACAACCAATCACGTCGTATTTTCCAACCATTGGGGTAGCATAAATCAACGAACCAGTGAAACTAAGGTGGACGGGTCTAAAGTTCGGAGGGTGGCCCCATTTATAGACCCGCTTTTCTACATCGGTACTCACCTGTGCCGAGTACCCACGAACTCAGATCAACATATTCGCTCAACCATGTCGACAGTCCTAGTTTCCATTACTCTCTGATGCCCAACAAATTAAATAGGTGATTGATTGGTTAAAATTGTGGTATACGGGCCGCTTCCCATTCGGCCTATCATCATAATGCGTTTATTCTCACATATTGGAATTTACATTTCTGAGATTACATTAGTTGTATTATTGGGTAGGTACGTAATCATATGATATTCTAACATTCATATAACATTCATATAACATAGATGCGCGAGGATTAACGAGTGAGGATTAACGAGTGAGGGAGAGGAAATATATACAGAAGTTTTTAGTTGGACGTAGGAATTAGAGTCTATATAATTAAGCATCAAGCTGTAAGGATTTATTAACTGTACATAGCTGTTTTGATTCATAATAGTCTCGTGGAATGCTTTGGTGGTTAAGATAGGCATTGTTCCCGTCGATTACACCGAGCGCCGTTAAAAATAAATGAGGATCCTAGAAATCTGTACTTCACGATGGTCACTTGCATTTATTTACTAAAAACGAGCCGGTCCCAAGGTGTATTCCATGCCATGAAGATCTCACAGTGAAACATATTCTTATCGACTGTATAGATTTTAAGAGTGTAAGGGATTCTTTTTATCCAGCGACTAATTTGGAAGATCTTTTTGGTCGGGTGAGGGAGGACTGTGTCTTCGGTTATTTGAGAGAAATTGCTTTGTTGCAAAAGCTTTAATGTATGTATGTTTTATTGTGTTGGGTTACTAAGTTATTATCTTTAGTACTTAGAATTTTGTTTGATCGTCGGTATATATCTGAAATATTACTGAACGCGACGTTAAACCTTAATTCTCTCTCTCTCTCTCTCTCTCTCTCTCTCTCTCTCTCTCTCGTACATTGCATGTTGAGGGCATTGTTGTATTGGCGACGTAGAGCCCAGTCAATCCACGACCTGACTCATCTGGCCCATCTGATTGGCTAGCGTGAACAGATCCCATAGACTCGTACCTAGAACCTCAACTCACACGCACCGTTAGCGATAGCGAATTGGAGCTGGGTACGAGTCTACAGATCCCACTGCATTCCATGACCCGTATCCAACGTAGGGACCTAACCCCAAATGACAACCCACACACACCCTTCGGTGCTACGTCTCCGTCATCGTCTATATCACGAGAGCTTCAATACGACACCACCCATGAGATATATATGGACCACGCTTGGTCTAACTAGTCCCAGTTGATTGGATGTAAAATCATTTATCCCGCGTTTTTGGATGTAAATCCGTTTTTCCGCATTTTATTCCAGGAAAATCCTAATTTTACATTAGCCTGCAAGTCACGTGACCGGAAGTGATCTCTTCGCGTTGCCATGACAAACCATGTCCATGGTCATAGGTTATACAACCGATATTAAACCTGCATGTCCCCTCCACGATTTCCCTCAACAAACAATGGGAGATTCATTTTTCCGCATGTTCTCTCTTCACGGCAACCGCATGTCCAAGGCCAAAGGTGAAAGTTCACAACCTACATTTTCCCTACACGATTTCATGCCACATATCTGTGCAGATTCGCACTTCTCACACTACTATTCAAGCTCTAGTTGAAAGTTTTCACAATCATGTGGGAATTATTTTCACTCTGCAAGTGGAAATATTTTCTGGTTGAAATGATTTTCACACGGGGGCAAATGTATCAGTCTTCAGTAAAAATCCCCAACCCCCCTCCTTGCTGGAAATATATCCACAGAGGTGTAATATATAATTACTTTGCAATAATATTCAGATAAATTTTAATAATAATGAGAGCAGATTGTGTCAATGTCTGGCTTTGAAAATAAAAGTCTTCATATCTTCTCTACGGATGCCAAATATGGGCACTTCAGAATTGTTATAAACCATTATCCAAACTTTTAATGTTTTTTTTCTTCCTTTCAATGTAATCATTGGCAGAAAGTCTATTCCACGAATAATATCAGAGGGATTGAGTTCTAATCTCTTGTGACTACCATTGATAGCTGGTACCACCAATATTCAAAGTGCTTTGCTTGGAAAGTTTGCACTTTTTACAAATGTGAAATCCTGTGCATTTGACTTTTTACTGAAATAGACAAACACTAACGTTTCCGTCAAATGTCGTGGCTAAATTCCCAACAGTATAGGAAACATATATTGCGTTGCGCATTGATGAACCGGGTGACAATCAAGCTAGCCGGTGTAACAAATAGTTTTAATGTTATCCCTGCAGTATTTTCGCGGTGAAATTTAACAAGTCACTGTGCGCATGCGCCCTGGGCAAGTAGCGCTGGGGTTGACGTCTTGGGGCCCAGGGGGACTAGGGAGACTCCTAGTGATCCGGTTTAGTCCGTGAGCTACTAGGGCTCACCTTGCACCCCCTCCCCCCCCCCTCCCCACTACAGACCGAAACTATGTTCTTTTATGTCCTATAGGACATGTCAAATAAGAAACAACTTGTTAACAGTCGATAAACGGGGACAAGAATAGTCTTATCTTCCATAATTATTATCCAATCTTTATAATGTTGGTCACATATTATTCAGCATTGATTGCTGGATCGAATATTTACAAGATACTATCACTATTTGTTGGGCATGACGTCACACAGGGACCATACATACAACAGTAGGAGTAGTAGCGAAAGCGGGCGTTTTGGGGTGCATGAGGGTGTGCTTGAGCGATTGAGGGACCATTCTTGGTTCGAATGCGTCGTGTGAGGTGTCAAAGTGAAGCCCTCGGTATGTGGACTACGACTTCAGGGATCTCCACATCATCTGTGACGTCATTGGTGACGTCATCAGTAGGAGTAATATCCAAAGTAAGCATTTAGAGGGTGTGAAGAAAGGTTTTTGGGGTAGAGATGGACCATCCCTGGTCCAAATGGACCGTGTGGGGTGTTATCTTGTAACTCTCTGCATGTAGACGACGAATGGCAGGGTTTTTGTTGGATGTCGCATCATGCTACCCATGCGCAGTTGAGCAGTAGTAACAAAAGATGCCAATTTGGGTGTGGGCAAAGACATGTTTGGGCAATCAAGGGACCCATGTTTGGTCCAAATGGACAGGTTGGGGTATCCTAGTGAAGCTTTCGTGGGATAGTCAGACAGACATGTTTTTTCTTGGAATTCAGGCCAATCTCCGCATGCGCAGTTGGGGTGTACTAAGTAAAGTGGTCATTCTGGAGGTGCGCAGAGGTATATCTGAGAGACTGAGGTCCTATATCTCATCCAAAGATGGAGTGTAGGGTGTCATCTTGAAGCTCCCGTGGTGTAGACCAGGACTTGAGGGATTTCCATGTCATCTGTGACGTTATTGGTGACGTCATCAGTACGAGTGGTAACGAAAGCGGCCATTTTAGGGGTGCGTAGTGGTGTGTTTGAGTGACTGAGGGACCATTCTTGGTCCGAATGGGACGTGTGAGATATCATATCGAAGCTTTCGTGGAACAGCGTCCGACTTGTCCGGTGTGTCATAGAAGTAGGGGATATGGCTAGCATGCGCAGACAGCAAATAGTGGAAAACCTCTAAAATGGCCGCTTTCGTTACCACTCGTACTGATGACGTCACAAATGACGTCACAGATGATATGGAAATCCCTCAAGTCGTGGTCTACACAACGAGAGCTTCAAGATGACACCCGACACTTCATATTTGGATGAGATATAGGACCTCAATCTCTCAGATATACCCGTGCACACCTCCAGAATGACCACTTTACTCACCGGTACTACACTCCAACTGCGTATGCGCAGGTTGGCCTAAATTCCAATGAAAACCACGCCTATCTGACTATCCCACGAAAGCTTCACTAGGATATCCCAACCTATCCATTTGGACCAAACATGTGTCCCTTGATTGCCCAAACATGTCACTGCGCACGCCCAAAATGACATCTTTTTTTGCTACTGCTCAACTGCGCATGAGTAGCACGATGCGACTTCCAACAAAAACCCTACCATTCGTCGTCTACATGCAGAGAGTTACAAGATGACACCCCACACGGTCCATTTAGATCACGGATGATCCATCTCTACCCCAAAAACCTTCCTTCGCACCCTCAAAATGCCTACTTTGGCTACTACTCCTACTGATGACGTCACCAATGACGTCACAGATCATGTGGAGATCCCCCAAGTCGTAGTGTACATACCGAGGGCTTCACTTTGACACCGCACGCGACGCATTCGAACCAAGAATGGTCCCTCAATCGCTCAAGCACACCCTTGCGCACCCCAAAACGTTCGCTTTCGCTACTACTCCTACTGTTGTATGTATGGTCTCTGCGTGACGTCATGCCCAACAAATAGTGATAGTATCTTGTAAACAATCTATGCAGCAATCAATGCTGAATAATATGTGGCCAACATTATAAAGATTGGATAATAATTATGGAAGATAAGACTATTCTTGTAACCCTAGCCCCTTTTGTCACACAAATTGTACTTATTAACACAGGGGTAATTTCAAAGTGATTAAAGGGGTAGTGAGTCCCAGTTTATCGACTGTTAACAAGTTGTTTCTTATTTGACATGTCCTAAAGCACATAAAAAACATAGTTTCCGTCTATAGTGGGGGGTGGGGGGGGGGGGGTGCAAGGTGAGCCCTAGTAGCTCACGGACTAATTGGATCGTATGATGTGTCATCGTGTAACACTCGTTGGGGACCATCCGACTGAACTAGTGTGTCGTCCGTTTCACTGGAAGGGACGTTTTGGGGTCGAGGTGGGCCAATTGGACCGTATTAGGTATCAGTTTGAAGCACTCGAGGAGATATATTTGCCCTTCGGGGAATTTTCTGGGAAACCCCTGTTCTGTTTACAGATCACTTGGAGTAGTGGAGAAAGGGGAGTTTCGGAGGTGCAATGGGGTGCGTTTGAAGAGATTTTTCCATCACGCTACTTTGGGCCGCTGTTTACCGTGTGGGGAAGACTAATGTGATCTCATCAGTAATAGACAAAGCAGAGAAGCCCAGTTGCCCCCTTAGTAGCAGAGAAAGCAAAAACCCAGAATATTGTGGAGATAATTTTAGGTAAGGTGTTAACGCCATGTCTTAACGCCTTATCTTAACGCCCTAGCGCATAGCTTAGCGGTTCAACGCCCTGGAAGTAGTATAGAAAGAGTCTCGAAGGGCCAATGCGCTTCACTGCGCATGCGCAGAAAAAAAAATGGGGAGGATTTGTGGGGGTATTGGGGCGTGTGCGCAGGTGAATGGGGCGCAGGTATGACGTCACTTCCGGTTGGGGTGAATGTGGCGTGACCTTGGGGACATGTATTTCTTCGCGGTGATGCGGTCTGGCGGTGATGCGGTCTGCCTCCGTGGACCGAAAGTAGTCCCAAACCCGTGGGTTTTCGTGGAAGTGTTCGGCAATCTGTAGGGACCGCTAGTGGACCGATGGGGTCGAGTGAGGTATCAAAGTGAAGCATTCGTGAAGGGGCATCTAATGGGCTGGGTGTGGGGTTGACATATCGGCCTTCTGCGCATGCGCGGCGGCCGAAGGGTATGAAAATAGCCTTTTTGGAACTAGGGGAGCCCCTAGTGGACCGATGGGGTCGAGTGAGGTGTGAAAGTGAAGCATATGTGAAGGGGCATCTGATGGGCTGGGCGCGGGGTTGAACTATCGGCATTCTGCGCATGCGCGGAGGCCCAAGGGTATGGAAATAGACGTTTTGGAGCTAGGGAAGCCCCTAATGGACCAATGGGGTCGAGTGAGGTATCGATGTGAAGCATTCGTGAAGGGGCATCTGATGGGCTGGGTGTGGGGTTGAAATATCGGCATTCTGCGCATGCGCGGTGGCCCAGGGGTATGGAAATAGCGGTTTTGGAGCTAGGGGAGTCCCTAATGGGCCAATGGAGTCGTATGAGGTATCAAAGTGAAGCATTCGTGAAGGGGCATCTGATGGACTGGGCGTGGGGTTGAAATATCGGCATTCTGCGCATGCGCGGTGACCCAAGGGTATGGAAATAGACGTTTTGGAGCTAGGGAGCCCCTAATGGTCCAATAGGGTCGAGTGAGGTATCAAAGTGAAGCATTCGTGAAGGGGCATCTGATGGACTGGGTGTGGGGTTGACATATCGGCCTTCTGCGCATGCGCGGTGGCCCAAGGGCATGAAAATAGCCTTTTTGGAGCTAGGGGAGCCCCTAATGGTCCAATGGGATCGAGTGAGGTATCAAAGTGAAGCATTCATGAAGGGGCATCTGATGGACTGGGTGTGGGGTTGAATTAGGGTCATTCTGCGCATGCGCGGTGGTCCAAGGGTATGCAAATAGCCGTGTTGGAGCTAGGGGACCTACTAATGGTCCAATGGGGTCGAGTGAGGTATCAAAGTGAAGCCTAGGTGAAGAGGCGTTCAGGCAATGGGGTGGGTGCATGTAAAATTTTTCCTGAAAAAAAAAAACGGAAAACGGACTTTATCGAAAAACCTGGGAAAATATGGGGTATGAGGGGTATATAGGTCGACGGGCTTAACGGGGCTTGTCTATCAATAGAGTTATCTCCCCCTAGTTCCAGGGTGGGTGTATGTAAAAAATTTCCTGAAAAAATACGGAATACGGACTTTATCTAAAAATCCGGGAAAATGCCTATATGGGGTATGGGAGGTATAGGACCATCCTGGGAAACCTACTTCTCCACATTTGCGGTATAGGTTGTGGGGTCTCGTTTTACTCGTCTCGTCATTTAGAACATGATAGGAAGTGTCCCCGTGCGAATCGGTGAAATTTTTGAAAAAGTACGATATAGCCTCATATAGTCCCATACTGAGGGTATAGGATCGATGTTTGTCCCCCTGGGAAACGTACTTCTATACATTTGCGGTAGGGTTGTGGGGTCTCGTTTTACTCGTCTCGTCATTTAGAACATGATAGGAAGTGTCCCCGTGCGAATCGGTGAAATTTTTGAAAAAAGTCACCGAGCCCCATATAGACCCATACTGGGGTATAGGTTCAATGTTTATCCTACTGGGAAACCCACTTCTATACATTTGCGGTAGGGTTGTGGGGTCTCGTTTTACTCGTCTCGTCATTTAGAACACGATAGGAAGTGTTGCGGAGCGAATCGGTGAAATTTTTGAAAAAAGTCACCGAGGCCTGGGTAGGCCCATAGGCCTATACTGCATGGCTATGGGTGTATAGGCCCATACGGGATGGACATGTTGGAGACTAGGTGAGTCCCTAATGGTCCAATAGGGGCGAGTGAGGTCTTATTTTGAAGCTCTCGTGGAGGAGCACTTGACTACACTAATGGTTCGTCCGTGTTCAATAGTCTGCGCATGCGCAGTCTGGCCGTAGTATAGAAAACAGGCATTTTGGGTGCTATGTAGGGGTGTGTTTGGGTTAGAGATGAGCTAATCACGGTTCGAATGAGTCGTGTGAGGTGTCAAAGTGAAGCTTGTGTGGGGTAGAGTCAGAATGGTGTGTTTTTGAATGCATGTCGCGTTAATCTGCGCATGCGCAGTTGGTTGTAGTAAGTAAAGTGGCCATTTTGGGGCAGTGAAGGAAGTTATTTGGGGTCGAGATGGGCTAATCACGGTTCGAATGCGTCCTGGAAGGTGTCATCTTGTAGTTCTCGGGTGTACATTCCGATTTGAGGGATGTTCGCGTCATCTGTGACGTCATCGGTGAGGTCATCGGTACGAGTAGTAGCGAAAGTGGACATTTTCGGGCAGTACATGAAAGTGGTATTTAGTCGGAATGGGCTATTTCACGGACAGAATGCGTCCTGGAAGTGTCATCTTGTAGTTCTCGGGTGTACATTCCGATTTGAGGATATTCACGCGTCTCTGGCGGCGTCATCGGTACGAGCGGCAGCGAAAGTGGACATTCCGGGCAGTACATGAAGGTATTTGGGATCGAGATGGGCTATTCACGGTTCGAATGCGTCCTCGAAAGGTGTCATCTTGTAGTTTCTCAGGGTGTACATTCGATTTGAGGATGTTCGCGTCATCTGTGACGTCATCGGTGACGTCATCGGTGACGTAGTAGCGAAAGTGGCCATTTTCGGGCAGTACATGAAGGTATTTGGGTCGAGATGGGCTATTCACGGTTCGAATGCGTCCTGGAAGGTGTCATCTTGTAGTTCTGGGGTGTACATTCCGATTTGAGGGATGTCCGCGTCATCTGTGACGTCATCGGTGACGTCATCGGTACGAGTAGTAGCGAAAGTGGACATTTTCGGGCAGTACATGAAGGTATTTGGGATCGAGATGGGCTGTTCGCGGTTCAGACCCGTCCTCAGGAGTGTCTGTCTTGTAGTTCTCGGGGTGTACACTCCGATTTGAGAGATGTTCGCGTCATCTGTGACGTCATCGGTGACGTAGTAGCGAAAGTGGCCATTTTCGGGCAGTACATGAAGGTATTTGGGTCGAGATGGGCTATTCACGGTTCGAATGCGTCCTGGAAGGTGTCATCTTGTAGTTCTGGGGTGTACATTCCGATTTGAGGGATGTCCGCGTCATCTGTGACATCATTAGTGACGTCATCGGTACAGTAAGAGCGAAAGTGGACATTTGTGGGTGCGTGAGGGTGAGTTTGGTGTAGAGATGCTGCCATCCTTTAGTCCGAATGCGTCGTCTTGAGGTGTCATTTTCTTGGCTCTGCAGGGTGTACATTCCGGAGTGAGGCATGTCGAAGCATCTGTGACGTCATCGATGACGTCATCAGTAGGAGTATTAGCGAAAGTGAGCCCTTTGGGGCAGTGCAGGAAGGTATTTGGTGTAGAGATGGACCATCCGCGTTGCGAATGCGTCGTGTGGGGTATCATGTTGTAGCTCTCGGAGTATAGACCTGATTTCAGGCATATTTATAGCATCTGTGACGTCATTGGTGACGTCATTAGTACAAGTTGTAGCGAAAGTGGGCCTTTTATAGCAGTGAAGGATGTTATTTGGTGTAGAGATGGACCATCCGCGGTCCAAATGGACCGTGTGAGGTGTCATCTTGTAGCAACGCCCACCAACACCATTCTTAATGCCTCAACGCCCTGGTGAAATAGCTCAGAAGCTCTGATATTCCATGGAATTGTCACTAATTCTTCGAAATGCTGTGATGCCCGTCAACGCCCGTCGTTACACTTTAACACTCTAACAGAACGCCATGATATAGACCAGAGAGAGAACAATAACAGCAACAACAACAAGGATGACACATGAGAGAACAACAACAACAAGAAGTTTTTTTCATATAGTTTATTTTCCCCAATGTTACATCATACCCACGCTGGGGGAGCCGCGTTGGGTATATTTACAACTCAAGAAGATTCTTATCCAATCAGAGGCCACCATTTGCATGTTTCATATTCGTTCCTGTCCGTTAGATGTATTCTTGTCCAATCAGAAGTCTCCATTTCAGAAGGTGCCATCTGAACCGTTTATTCTAATCATCGTCGGGCAGGCCAGGATACCGTTGAGGCAACATATCCTCAGATAGTTGTTTGCGCATTCTGAGTATCTATCAGTGCATGGGTGAATACTTTCATCCGATGGGGGTGGTGGTCAGTTTAACCACGAAGAACGTAACATTGGTCATTATCTCCACTATCCACTTGGTGTTACAATTCAAGAAGACTCTTGTCCAATCAGAGGCCACCACTTACATCTGTCATATTCGTTCCTGTCCGTTAGATGTATTCTTGTCCAATCAGAAGTCTTCATTTCAGAAAGTTCCATCTTCGGCCATGTTCGCTTTGAACCGCTTATTCTAATCATCATCGGGCAGCCCAGGATACCGTTGAGGCAACATATCCTCAGATAGTTGCTTGTGCATTCTGAGTATCTATCAGTGCCTGGGTGAATACATTCACCCGATGGGTTGTTCGGTCAGCTTGGTCACGAAGAACGTAACATTGGTGACCCTCTCCACTGTCCACTTGGTGTTGGGGCGTTGTTGTTGGGCCCATTTCAAGGGATCCACGGTGTCCAGTTTCTCCAGCATCGTCTGTAGCGACACTCGGTTAATGATGGTGAACGGTTGGTCAAATACCCAGATGTTACCGCTCGGGTAAAAGTATCGGACTTGGTCTGTCTCCTTATGCCGCAGCACATAACCAAACGCCAGATTTAATTTGAAGGACGTAGCTTGGTCATTGAAAATGGCTTCCATGTAGCTGCGTAGACGGGCGAGGTCGGTCAGTCGGAAATTGTTGATATCTTGAATAGGGCGATGACGGTGGAAACAGTGCCGTATCATGGACCAGTGGCGCCGATAAATGTCACTCACTGGCTGGACGTCCTGTAAGAGATCGCTAGGAACATTTATGGGCTCGTCCAGAAAATGTTCGATGTTGTCAGGCGTATGACTCGAAACCGTAACGGAGGGGTCCGGCTGGATATTCAGGCCCTCCTGGACCGTGGGTATAGGCAGGCTCTTCGTCATCGCATCACCAGTGGCGTTCGTCTCTCCGGGTTCATCTTCACTGGGTCTGACCTTCCGCGGCTCCTCTTTGGTGGAAAGTTGTCGCCCAAACCGTAGAGACGGGGCATGCATCAAACGTTGGTGCTGTCTAAACCGACTGGGTCGTTTGAAGAGTCGACCACAATCATTACATAGTACCGTCGCACCCGCGTGGAGTACCCTCTCATGGCGCAGTAAATGATCCTTCCGATTGAATGACCGTGCGCAGATTATACAAGTATACCGGGCATCGTTGTGGGTGGAGGCCTCGTGGCGGCGCAAGTCGTGCAGACGAGTGAATGATTTCGAGCACGTAGTACAAGTGAACATCTTGGTGGTTGACCGAGTGTCTGATGAAACGGCCAGACCGCTTCCCTTTTATAGTACGCTAGCTGGTGATCTATTTTTAGCACACTCAGTTCAACTATCCCCAAGTCGAGGGCCGAGCCGTGACATCTTCGGTAACCTCCGTGTCTCTTCGGTCATCTCCGTAACGTCAACGATCAACATGTAGACATATAGAGTATGTACGGCATGTTATGGTATTCATCAGTGCATGAGTGACGCATTCAGCCGATGGGAGTGGTCGGTCAGCTTGGTAACGAAAAACGTAACATTGGTCACACTCTCCACTGTCCACTTGGTGTTGGCGCGTTGTTGTTGGGCCCATTCCAAGGGATCCACGGTGTCCAGTTTCTCCAGCATCGTCTCTAGCGACACTCGGTTAATGATGGTAAACGGTTGGTCAAATACCCGGATGTTACTGCTCGGGTAAAAATATCGGACTTGGACTGTCTCTTTTTGCTGCAGCACATAACCAAACGCCAGATTCAATTTGAAGGCCGTAGTTTGATCTTTGAAGATGGCTTCTACGTAGCTACGTAGACGGGTGAGGTCGGTCAGTCGGAAATTGTAGATATCTTGAATAGGGCGATGACGGTAGAAACAGTGCCGGATCATGGGCCAATGGCGCCGATAAATGTCACTCACTGGATGGTCTTCGTGTAACAGATCGCTGGGAACATTTATGGCTTCGTCCACGAAGTGTACTTTACCCTCCACGTCGTACAAAAATCTGGCCCAAGGTCTTGTCGTCGGAATTTGACTGTTGAATTAGGGCGACATCATCATCGGCCCTCGTGCGATGGGTGGGAGTTCCCCCTGTTTCGATATTGATGCCTACGGGCTCTTCTATCCTGCAAACGTGGCTGCGGAACAGGGTGTCGTGTGCGTTGGTGTCGCAGCAACTGACTGGTCAGTTTGAAAAGCCGACCACATTCTTCGCATGGACGCTTGGGTACTTCATGGCGTGCACGTGTGTGGCGCTGTAAATGATCCGGGCGCTGAAACGACAGTGTACATATCGTACAGTTATACCGGGCGGTTCCTTCGTGCTTGGTAGCCTCATGGCGGCGCAAGTCGTGCAGACGAGTGAATGATTTCGAGCACGTAGTACAAGTGAACATCTTGGTGGTTGACAGAGTGTCTGATGAAACGGCCAGACCGCTTCCCTTTTATAGCACGCTAGCTGATATCATGTTCGGGCACTTCCGTGTCTCTTCGGATGTAAAAATCCCCGGATGTAAAAGTGCCCGAATGTTTACGAATGTTCCACCATTCCGGACTTCTATCAGGTCCATGTCCAGAAGCTCTCATACGCCGCCATTTTGGAGCCACCATGTTGGATCCGCCATTTTGGAACCGCCATCTTGGATATGTCCCATAATGCACCGGGTCAAAATACTCGCTTCTGATTGGACGAGAGCTCTGTGACGGATTTTAAATACTCGCTTCTGTTTGGTGTACGTCGCTAGAAGCGACCGGAACTGACCTTTGACCCCGGCGCGCAAAGGTTTCCACCGCCCGGTATAACTGTACGATATGTACACTGTCGTTTCAGCGCCCGGATCATTTACAGCGCCACACACGTGCACGCCATGAAGTACCCAAGCGTCCATGCGAAGAATGTGGTCGGCTTTTCAAACTGACCAGTCAGTTGCTGCGACACCAACGCACACGACACCCTGTTCCGCAGCCACGTTTGCAGATAGAAGAGCCCGTAGGCATCAATATCGAAACAGGGGGAACTCCCACCCATCGCACGAGGGCCGATGATGATGTCGCCCTAATTCAACAGTCAAATTCCGACGACAAGACCTTGGGCCAGATTTTGTACGACGTGGAGGGCAAAGTACACTTCGTGGACGAAGCCATAAATGTTCCCAGCGATCTGTTACACGAAGACCATCCAGTGAGTGACATTTATCGGCGCCATTGGCCCATGATCCGGCACTGTTTCTACCGTCATCGCCCTATTCAAGATATCTACAATTTCCGACTGACCGACCTCGCCCGTCTACGTAGCTACGTAGAAGCCATCTTCAAAGATCAAACTACGGCCTTCAAATTGAATCTGGCGTTTGGTTATGTGCTGCAGCATAAAGAGACAGTCCAAGTCCGATATTTTTACCCGAGCAGTAACATCCGGTATTTGACCAACCGTTTACCATCATTAACCGAGTGTCGCTAGAGACGATGCTGGAGAAACTGGACACCGTGGATCCCTTGGAATGGGCCCAACAGCAACGCCCCAACACCAAGTGGACAGTGGAGAGTGTGACCAATGTTACGTTTTTCGTTACCAAGCTGACCGACCACTCCCATCGGCTGAATGCGTCACTCATGCACTGATGAATACAATAACATGCCGTACATACTCTATATGTCTACATGTTGATCGTTGACGGTACGGAGGTGACCGAAGAGACACGGATGTTACCGAAGATGTCACGGCTCGGCCCTCGACTTGGAGATAGTTGAACTGAGTGTGCTAAAAATAGATCACCAGCTAGCGTGCTATAAAAGGGAAGCGGTCTGGCCGTTTCATCAGACACTCTGTCAACCACTAAGATGTTCACTTGTACTACGTGCTCGAAATCATTCACTCGTCTGCACGACTTGTGCCGCCACGAGGCCTCCACCCACAACGATGCCCGGTATACTTGTATAATCTGCGCACGGTCATTCAATCGGAAGGATCATTTACTGCGTCATGAGAGGGTACTCCACGCGGGTGCGACGGTACTATGTAATGATTGTGGTCGACTCTTCAAACGACCCAGTCGGTTTAGACAGCACCAACGTTTGATGCATGCCCCGTCTCTACGGTTTGGGCGACAACTTTCCACTAAAGAGGAGCCGCGGAAGGTCAGACCCAGTGAAGATGAACCCGGAGAGACGAACGCCACTGGTGATGCGATGACGAAGAGCCTGCCTATACCCACGGTCCAGGAGGGCCTGGATATCCAGCCGGACCCCTCCGTTACGGTTTCGAGTCATACGCCTGACAACATCGAACATTTTCTGGACGAGCCCATAAATGTTCCTAGCGATCTCTTACAGGACGTCCAGCCAGTGAGTGACATTTATCGGCGCCACTGGTCCATGATACGGCACTGTTTCCACCGTCATCGCCCTATTCAAGATATCTACAATTTCCGACTGACCGACCTCGCCCGTCTACGCAGCTACATGGAAGCCATTTTCAATGACCAAGCTACGTCCTTCAAATTAAATCTGGCGTTTGGTTATGTGCTGCGGCATAAGGAGACAGACCAAGTCCGATACTTTTACCCGAGCAGTAACATCCGGGTATTTGACCAACCGTTTACCATCATTAACCGAGTGTCGCTACAGACGATGCTGGAGAAACTGGACACCGTGGATCCCTTGAAATGGGCCCAGCAACAACGCCCCAACACCAAGTGGACAGTGGAGAGGGTCACCAATGTTACGTTCTTCGTGACCAAGCTGACCGACCAACCCATCGGGTGAATGTATTCACCCAGGCACTGATAGATACTCAGAATGCACAAGCAACTATCTGAGGATATGTTGCCTCAACGGTATCCTGGGCTGCCCGATGATGATTAGAATAAACGGTTCAAAGCGAACATGGCCGAAGATGGAACTTTCTGAAATGAAGACTTCTGATTGGACAAGAATACATCTAACGGACAGGAACGAATATGACAGATGCAAATGGTGGCCTCTGATTGGACAAGTCTTCTTGAATTGTAACACCAAGTGGATAGTGGAGATAATGACCAATGTTGCGTTCTTCGTGGTTAAACTGACCACCACCTCCATCGGATGAAAGTATTCACCCATGCACTGATAGATACTCAGAATGCGCAAACAACTATCTGAGGATATGTTGCCTCAACGGTATCCTGGCCTGCCCGACGATGATTAGAATAAACGGTTCAGATGGCACTTTCTGAAATGGAGACTTCTGATTGGACAAGAATACATCTAACGGACAGGAACGAATATGAAACATGCAAATGGTGGCCTCTGATTGGATAAGAATGTTCTTGAATTGTAAATATACCCAACGCGGCTCCCCCAGCGTGGGTATGATGTAACATTGGGGAAAATAAACTATATGAAAAAAACTTCTTGTTGTTGTTGTTCTCTCATGTGTCATCCTTGTTGTTGTTGCTGTTGTTGTTCTCTCTCTGGTCTATATCATGGCGTTATGTTAGAGTGTTAAAGTGTAACGACGGGCGTTGACGGGCATCACAGCATTTTGAAGAATTAGTGACAATTCCATGGAATATCAGAGCTTCTGAGCTATTTCACCAGGGCGTTGAAGCATTAAGAATGGTGTTGGTGGGCGTTGCTACAAGATGACACCTCACACGGTCCATTTGGACCGCGGATGGTCCATCTCTACACCAAATAACATCCTTCACTGCTAAAAAGGCCCACTTTCGCTACAACTTGTACTAATGACGTCACCAATGACGTCACAGATGCTATAAATATCCCTGAAATCAGGGTCTATACTCCGAGAGCTACAACATGATACCCTACACGACGCATTCGCAACGCGGATGGTCCATCTCTACACCAAATACCTTCCAGCACTGCCCCAAAAGGCTCACTTTCGCTAATACTCCTACTGATGACGTCATCGATGACGTCACAGATGCTTCGGACATGCCTCAATTCGGAATGTATACACCCCGAGAGCTACAAAATGACACCTCACACGACGCATTCGGACTAAGGATGGTGCATCTCTACGCCAAACTCACCCTCACGCACCCACAAAATGTCCACTTTCGCTACTACTCGTACCGATGACGTCATCAATGACGTCACAGATGACGCGGACACCCCTCAAATCGGAATGTACACCCCGAGAACTACAAGATGACACCTTCCAGGACGCATTCGAACCGTGAAGAGCCCATCTCGACCCCAAATACCTTCATGTACTGCCCGAAAATGGCCACTTTCGCTACTACTCGTACCGATGACGTCACCGATGACGTCACAGATGACGCGAACATCCCTGAAATCGGAATGTACACCCCGAGAACTACAAGATGACACCTTCGAGGACGCATTCGAACCGTGAATAGCCCATCTCGATCTCAAATACCTTCATGTACTGCCCGAAAATGTCCACTTTCGCTACTACTCGTACCGATGACGTCACCGATGACGTCACAGATGACGCGGACATCCCTCAAATCGGAATGTACACCCCGAGAACTACAAGATGACGCCTTCCAGGACGCATTCGAACCGTGAATAGCCCATCTCGACCCCAAATACCTTCATGTACTGCCCGAAAATGTCCACTTTCGCTACTACTCGTACCGATGACGTCACCGATGACGTCACAGATGACGCGAACATCCCTCAAATCGGAATGTACACCCCGAGAACTACAAGATGACACCTTCGAGGACGCATTCGAACCGTGAGTAGCCCATCTCGATGCCAAATACCTTCATGTACTGCCCGAAAATGTCCACTTTCGCTACTACTCGTACCGATGACGTCACCGATGACGTCACAGATGACGCGGACATCCCTCAAATGGGAATGTACACCCCGAGAACTACAAGATGACACCTTCCAGGACGCATTCGAACCGTGAATAGCCCATCTCGACCCCAAATACTTTCATGTACTGCCCGAAAATGGCCACTTTCGCTACTACTCGTACCGATGACGTCACCGATGACGTCACAGATGACGCGAACATCCCTCAAATCGGAATGTACGCCCCGAGAACTACAAGATGACACCTTCGAGGACGCATTCGAACCGTGAATAGCCCATCTCGATCCCAAATACCTTCATGTACCGCCCGAAAATGTCCACTTTCGCTACTACTCGTACCGATGACGTCACCGATGACGTCACAGATGACGCGGACATCCCTCAAATCGGCATGTACACCCCGAGAACTACAAGATGACACCTTCCAGGACGCATTCGAACCGTGAATAGCCCATCTCGACCCAAATACCTTCATGTACTGCCCGAAAATGGCCACTTTCGCTACTACTCGTACCGATGACGTCACCGATGACGTCACAGATGACGCGAACATCCCTCAAATCGAAAGGTACACCCCGAGAACTGCAAGATGACACCTTCCAGGACGCATTCGAACCGTGATTAGCCCATCTCCACCCCAAATAACTTCCTTCACTGCCCCAAAATGGCCACTTTACTTACTACAACCAACTGCGCATGCGCAGATTAACGCGACATGCATTAAAAAACACACCATTCTGACTCTACCCCACACAAGCTTCACTTTGACACCTCACACGACCCATTCGAACCGTGATTAGCTCATCTCTAATCCAAACACACCCCTACATAGCACCCAAAATGCCTGTTTTCTATACTACGGCCAGACTGCGCATGCGCAGACTATTGAACACGGACGAACCATTAGTGTAGTCAAGTGCTCCTCCACGAGAGCTTCAAAATAAGACCTCACTCGACCCTATTGGACCAATAGGGACTCACCTAGACTCCAACATGTCCACCCCGTATGGGCCTATACACCCATAGCCATGCAGTATAGGCCTATGGGCCTACCCAGGCCTCGGTGACTTTTTTCAAAAATTTCACCGATTCGCTCCGCAACACTTCCTATCGTGTTCTAAATGAAGAGACGAGTAAAACGAGACCCCACAACCCTACCGCAAATGTATAGAAGTGGGTTTCCCAGTAGGATAAACATTGAACCTATACCCCAGTATGGGTCTATATGGGGCTCGGTGACTTTTTTCAAAAATTTCACCGATTCGCACGGGGCACTTCCTATCATGTTCTAAATGACGAGACGAGTAAACGAGACCCCACAACCCTACCGCAAATGTATAGAAGTACGTTTCCCAGGGGGACAAACATTGATCCTATACCCTCAGTATGGGGCTATATGGGGTTCGGTGACTTTTTTCAAAAATTTCACCGATTCGCACGGGGACACTTCCTATCATGTTCTAAATGACGAGACGAGTAAAACGAGACCCCACCACCTATACCGCAAATGTGGAGAAGTAGGTTTCCCAGGATGGTCCTATACCTCCCATACCCCATATAGGCATTTTCCCGTAATTTAGGATAAAGTCGGTATTCCGTATTTTTTCAGGAAAATTTTTACATACACCCACCCTGGAACTAGGGGGAGATAACTCTATTGATAGACAAGCCCCGTTAAGCCCGTCGACCTATATACCCCTCATACCCCATATAGGCATTTTCCCAGGTTTTTCGATTAAGTCCGTTTTCCGTTTTTTTTTTCAGGAAAAATTTTACATGCACCCACCCCATTGCCTGAACGCCTCTTCACCTAGGCTTCACTTTGATACCTCACTCGACCCCATTGTGCCATTAGTAGCTCCCCTAGCTCCAACACGGCTATTTGCATACCCTTGGACCACCGCGCATGCGCAGAATGACCCTAATTCAACCCCACACCCAGTCCATCAGATGCCCCTTCATGAATGCTTCACTTTGATACCTCACTCGATCCCACTGGACCATTAGGGGCTCCCCTAGCTCCAAAAAGGCTATTTTCATGCCCTTGGGCCACCGCGCATGCGCAGAAGGCCGATATGTCAACCCCACACCCAGTCCATCAGATGCGCCTTCACGAATGCTTCACTTTGATACCTCACTCGACCCCATTGGACCATTAGGGGCTCCCCTAGCTCCAAAACGTCTATTTCCATACCCTTGGGTCACCGCGCATGCGCAGAATGCCGATATTTCAACCCCACGCCCAGTCCATCAGATGCCCCTTCACGAATGCTTCACTTTGATACCTCATACGACTCCATTGGCCCATTAGGGACTCCCCTAGCTCCAAAACCGCTATTTCCATACCCCTGGGCCACCGCGCATGCGCAGAATGCCGATATTTCAACCCCACACCCAGCCCATCAGATGCTCCTTCACGAATGCTTCACATCGATACCTCACTCGACCCCATTGGTCCATTAGGGGCTTCCCTAGCTCCAAAACGTCTATTTCCATACCCTTGGGCCTCCGCGCATGCGCAGAATGCCGATAGTTCAACCCCGCGCCCAGCCCATCAGATGCCCCTTCACATATGCTTCACTTTGATACCTCACTCGACCCCATCGGTCCACTAGGGGCTCCCCTAGTTCCAAAAAGGCTATTTTCATACCCTTCGGCCACCGCGCATGCGCAGAAGGCCGATAGTTCAACCCCACACCCAGCCCATTAGATGCCCCTTCACGAATGCTTCACTTTGATACCTCACTCGACCCCATCGGTCCACTAGCGGTCCCTACAGATTGCCGAACACTTCCACGAAAACCCACGGGTTTGGGACTACTTTCGGTCCGCGGAGGCAGACCGCATCACCACCAGACCGCATCACCGCGGAGAAATACATGCCCCCAAGGTCACGCTTTATTCACCCCAACCGGAAGTGACGTCATACCTGCGCCCCATTCACCTGCGCACAACGCCCCAATACCCCCACAAATCCTCCCCATTTTTTTTTCTGCGCATGCGCAGTGAGGCGCTGTGACCTCGTAAGACTCTTTACAGACTACTCACGTGACGACTTAGGAATGTCATCATTGGTTACGTCAACAGTAGGAGTAGTAGCGAAAGCGGGCCTTTTGGGGTGGGCGGAAGTCTGTTTGAGTGATTGAGAGACCGCTCTTGATCCTAAAAGGTGTCAAATATAAGCCCTCGGCGTGCAGACCACGACGTGAGGGATTCCCGCGTAATCTGTGATGTCATTAGTTACGTCATCGGTAGGAGTAGTGGCCAAAGCAGGGGTTTTGTAGGGTGTGAGGGGATGTGTTTAGGGTGGTGATGGGCCATCCGAGGTTCAAGTGGACATTGTGGGTGTCATCATGTAACTCTGCATGTAGACGACGACTGTTATGGGTTTTTTTTGGCAGTCGCATCATGCTATGCATGCGAGTTTGGGCAGTAATAACGAAAGAGGGCATTTGGGCGTCGGCAATAACATGTTTGGGTACATTACGGACAATCCTTGATCCGAATGGGTCGTGTTATGTGGGGAGCTTTCGTGGGGTGGAGTCAGACTGGGGCATCATTCATTGAAAGTCGGGTCAATCTGCGCATGCGCAGTTTGGACGTCGTTTAGAAAGATGGCATTTGAATGGACGTTTTGGGGTAGAGATGGACCATCCCTGTTCCGGATGGGTGGTGTGGGTTTTTATTTTGGAGCACTCTTAGGATAACGTCGGATTGGACTGGTGTGTAGTCAGTTTTCATCATTTTACGCGTGCGCAATCTGGCAGTAATATAGAAACGGGAATTTGAGGTGAGATTATAAAAAATGATGCACCTGTAAATTCTGCTTTTTGTTGTTGATGTTGTTCACTTCACTGACTGTGTCAAAGCGTTAAGACATTAGGGTGTGTGTGCGTGTGAGTGTGTGTTTACTCACAGCAGCGTTAGGGCTTCACTGCGGGAAGACTAGCGTTAGATGAGCCGAGGGAGATGTCGAGGGCGTTATAACGGTGGGACCAATGACGTCACTTTCAAGGGGAGGTTACCATGTTATTCTCATGTCCAACCAAACCACACCAGTATGCCTGAGTTCATGAGTTTTGGATACATCACCAAGGTTCACGAGTCATCCCTATGGGTTAGTGTATAGGAGTGTAGTCATGTCTCAATGGCGCACCCAAGCGGTGATATCGCACATGACGTGGACATCCATAAGTATATTACACCACAAGAGCCCCCACCCCACATGGTATATTTGGACCGCGGATGGCTCGCCTCGACCCCCAAATCCCACTTCAAATCCCCGCTTTCTATACTACTGCCAGATTACGCATGCGCAGAATGACAAAAACGGACTACACACCAGTTCAATCCAACGCTACCCCAAGAGAGCTTCAAAATAAGAACCAGCACGACTCATTCAGACCACGGATGGATCTACACAACCCAAACATGTCATTGCTCACGCCCAAAATGCCTCCATTCTTTACTACTGCCCAAAATGATGTAACTTCCGTCCAAAACCATACCAGTCGTCGTCTACATGCAGCGAGTTACAAGGTGACACCCCACACTGTCCATTTGGACCACCGATGGTCCTTCTCCACCTCAAAAACGTCCCTTCATATCCCCCCAAAATCCCCACTTTGGCTAATACTCCTAATGATGACCTCACCAATGTCGTTACACATAACGCGGGCATTCCTCAAGTCGTGGTCTAAACATCGAGGGCTTCAATTTGACACCCTGCACGATCTATTAGGATCAAGAATGGTCCCTCAATCACTCAAACACACCCCAACCACCCCCAAAATGCTCACTTTCGCTACTACTCCTACTGATGACGTCACCAATGACGTAACAGATTACATCCCTCACGTCGTGGTCTACGCCGCGAGAGTCCCCCCCCCCCCCACACATTATATTTGGACCAAAAATACCACTCCATCGCTCAACAGACCACTGCGCTCCTCCAAAATGCCGGTTTTCTATACTACGGACAGACTGTGCATGAGCAGAATTATGAAAACGGAATACCTACCAGTCCATTGAGACGCTACTGAAGAGGGCTTCAAAATAAGACCTTACACGGCTCATCAATCGGACCAATATTGGTCCATCTCTTCCACAAAACGTCAATTCAAATCAACGGCTCCTTCAATCAGAATAGCCACTTCAAGTGGCGGCTGGCGAATGGCTCGCTGATTTTTCACCAATGCATAGACGAGGATGCACCTCGCGATAAACAGGACATTATCAATGGCTGTACGCTCTGCGGGTCCGTGACGTCATCGACAGACACGCTCGCTTTGGATCCGCATTTCCCCTATACCTAGAAAATGCCTATACTTATATTATATCATTGCGCTTGGACCTCCAAGTCATCTTCCTTCAGGTATGAATGTACTGCTATGCATAAGCTATCACTCGCTACATACATGTAAATGCCTATAGTCTATTACCCGGAAGTGACCTTAGACCCCCCACAAGATCTTTGCGCCGGAAGTGACGTCATCCACCCACATTTCTCTCAGGATTTCCTCCCACCACAAAATATCCTAAGAGATTTACCCTTCCTACTACTCGCAACCCACCCACTTTTTCAGTGTACTCGAATCTCTTGTCACATGTTAACATACCAAGTTCGCGTAAAGCAAGTGATCCGATTGGTCAATATACAAAGGATGTTGCTTTGCTGATTGGCTGAAACCTATAATCGCATTTTCCATGAACACGATACATTCCCATCATGCCCATGTGTAGCAGAGGTATCTAAGACAGAAAATACCCCTGGATTTAGCGAGGATGATGTTGACCTAGCGATAAAATAATGCACTAGAGTTTACATTCCTTGTTGATATCATTGGGCATATAAAAAGTAGTTCGCCCTTGAGCGGGTTCGATCAGACGTGAATATCAACTGCAAAAGAAGCCTCTTGCTGTTATACAGACTGCACTGGTTCCGAAATAGAACCTCGCGACTGAGGGTGGGGGAGGCGTCCGTATACCTCCTAGCCATGTCGTAAAAGTCAACATTTAGGGTAGGCACATATTGGAGTGAGCTCGTAAAATGGAGCATGCGTATTAGGGAAGTTGTGTCACAGCATTGGGGAAGTTGTGTCACAGATCAGATATAATGCTATTTTATTGCCATTGTGATTTTCTCGTTAAACTCAGAGTGCAATCCGATGAGCTCGTCCGGATTAATCGTGTTATCTATGTGTCAGTATTTCTGTTTCCTGAGAGATATCTCCATTTTTATGGCGTAATTTAACCATGGAGAACAGAGAAGTCTTAATAATTTTGAGCTTTGTTATCCACTGGGGTACAGGGCTGAAACTTTCTACACAATATATTTGGGTCAAGCTCTACAAAGAAACTGTGGTGAAAAAAAATCAAAGACGATCGCCATGATGACGCCACAGTTACGTCATCATTTCCGGAAGTCATTTTTCGCCTATTTTAGGATCGATTTTCCGATATTTTATTTTTTTTCTTCTTCTTATTCTCTCTTGATATTTTCTTCCAAAAACTAATTAATATGAAAGGGATAAATATAAATTCGGAAAACTGGACAGAAAAATCCGAAAAAACTACTTTCTGAGAACAGCCGGTAGTCGCCATTTTGAATTTTCCCAAGGTCCTTTGCACAGAGTAGTATACAAATAATGTCAAAATGACGCAAATAAGATTAAAGGCAAAGCCAGAAAACATTAGAAAGTGTGGTCTCATCGTTTCGAGGAACTCTTAGGGCGCGGTCCTCGGGTTATCACTCAGCAGCACACACTTTCTTCTCTAAATCTGTATGACTCTACAGAGATAATGTTGTGTTTGTGGCGTGGCTTGTATGGGATGTGTAGCGTGTGGCCTAACCTTTTCATTGACCCGGACGGGAATATATGTCAGTTTTAGATGACCTTTGACATGATCGCGCACTTGTTAGGGAGACGTGTTTGGGAGGCATCTCGATCGTCCGGTACAATGGACCTTTACAGAGGCTAGGAATGTCCGGTGGCTAAGGGTATCCGTGTCCTATCTTATCCATCACACCGGCATCGTCGGTTAAAAATTCCACGCTCATTCTCCGCATTGTGGAATTTGTCGGGTCTGAATAGATCCTCACAGACCAGGAAAGGGATCTATCATGGCCCAATGAAACTCTTCGGCGACCTGGACTGTGATAACCAATCAGGTGGCAGGAATTATTACTTAACGACCAATGGAATTTGAAATAGAGTTCAGTACGTATCGGCAGCGAAACGAATGCTGCGGGGTGGAAAAGAGGGTACATTCTAGTCGAAAATCTGAATACGTAATGTTATTGTATAAGAAAACTCAAAATACAAATATACAATTATTCTGGATTTTTTTAACAAAATGTACAATGAAGTGAGGAAAACATATATAACAGAAACACGGACTGATATTTACAACTTAATACTTACATACTTACATAATTATTTATTAACAATCCCTTGAGATTTTTGGCATTCTTTTTCGCAACACAGATTTTCTAGCAAAAGATAAAGCGCATGCGCATAAAGTATTATCAACAATATTTATGTCTAAAATGATACACAGTCCGTTTGAGGTTTGCTGGGTCAACATATATAAATTTGTGTTTCAATGTTTGTATGAAAAATGTACAATGATCCCTACCAGGCCGCGGGAGGCGCCCTTTGGCCCTCTTAAATCTATTTCTTACTTGACGGTAAAGGGGTGGAGTTGGGAGGCCTAACTTTCCACAATCTATACTGAAGTCAAGCTTTACCGGAAATATAAAACAAATCCAAGATGGCTGCTCCGATGACATCGCGTTATGATCTTAAAATGCATATTTGATCAATTTTTGGGTCATATTTTCCGAACATTTTATTTTATTTTATGGTCTCGGAAACTACATCACAGAATAGGATATAATTTATCTGATTCGAAATAAAATAATTTGAACAGTTTTATGCGCAAAAACGATCATTTAGCGTTGTTGATGAAACAGGGTGATGGTGTCACATCATCACCATTTATTGGTGAAGCTGCCGTCACCTTTTTAAGTGCTAGCTGTCATCATTGTTTTTTTCACTGTGTTGGCTGTTTCTCCACTGATGAATTTGGAGTTTTAATTGGCCAGTGTTTTACAGCTGCAAGATATCCGATTCCCTTCATATCCTTCTGATTGCGGTGGTAAATCTCGTCACCTAATTTTCTCATTGCATTAAATAACTCAACATACATTATATATAGCTATTCGTAGTTTTAAACTAAATGTATAGTGAATTGGGCTAATTCCAAATAACTAGAATCGGACTGATATTTACAACTTAATATTTACATATTCGACAACATGTTCTGTTATTTCGAAAGTCTGGCAGCCATCTCTGCAATACAGAATTTCTAGCAATGAATAGGTTTAGCCACAATGACGTCACATTATGAGTAAACGATACACGGTCTCTGTGAGATTTGCTGAACCACCTGCTACCCAACTATAATAATATAAACTATCCGGTAGGCCACACCTGTACATTAATGGTTGTAGCTCAAAATATACAAATAAGGTGGTTCAGGACTCAACACTTTGTTCGGTGACCTACCATTATATTTTAACTGCTGACACCTGGAGTGTTATCAAGCAAAATGACTATAAAAAACATTGGTGTCTTCGATCTAGATTTTTCTGTACAGGCGACATGTCCAAACACCAACATGTCATTAGATTTTGGACAGAATCAGTCTAAATTCATTTTGCTCATGTAAAGCCGCACTAATATCACAACGTTCGAAACTTTCACTTTTTGTAAGTTAAAAACCCAGGCGACTTCACGATTATAACAACATTTTTATCCTGAATATGTCATTTATATACAAATTTCAAATATAATCAAGTTTTCGAACTGTAAGAATCACGTGTTACGAATACAAAATCAATTTTAGGAGAAAAGTTTGCCCGGAGACTGATTACATCTTTTATAGTAATGCATCTCCTACAGTGCGTCTATTAATTTATAAAATAAAAACCTGGTGCCTTCGATCTACTTTTTCGTTTACAGGGATTTGAACATCCATACCCCCATTATCTTCAGAGATTTGTGACGTCAATTGTTTCCCCTCGCTGACCTCTTTTGTGTCTAAGGTGAAAGATGACGTTACGCTGTACGATCATGACGTCGTAACGTTGTTTGAGTCTCGAACCACCTTAACTACAGATTAATATTTTCGTCTTTCAAGTTTACCAAGAATAGATTTACTCTTCAGCGTTTCTTCGCAGAAAACAACTTCTAGCAATCACACAGTTTTACCCAGAAGAATGTCAGAACCATAACTAAACTGTAGCCGGCCCTTGCAGCAGAAGCTTTTATACTGGCTGTGCGACTTAATATACATTGAGGTTCTGGGGATTCTATTTCCGGCACTGCGCATTTGGCAACTTTATGACTTCCTGCGGTGTCGTTGCAGTTAATATCTCCTGGTGTAAGTTGGGACAGACTCGTACCATTGATGCGGCGACATAGTGCTCCGGAGAGTGTATCACCGAGCCTCGATTTCATATCGTCTTGAATCATCCAGAGCACGCGACAGTCACATACTAGGTTGTTAGACCGGAAGGAGAATTTATTCAGGCTTACACGGGTCTTTAATACGTCGATGGTTCCGCACTGAGGATCATCAATGGCGTTCCCGTGTACGGTCACGAATGACATGGTGACTGTCATTTTGTCGAATGCTCCACTGTGGATAGTCGTGATACTGTTGCCATAGAGACCGAACATGGCTACGTTTTGGATGTCGTAAAATGCACGAGGATTAATATGCGCAATACTGAGATTGCGAAGAGAGAATTCTTTGATGCCGCGCAAATTATAGAAAGCATAACTGTCTAACTCTCCAATAGTAGAATCGTATATCTCCAGCTTAGAAATATTCCGGAGCTCGTTAAATGCAAATTTCTTCAAGCTGCCGATATGGGATTTGTATATGGCGATCTTGCTTAGGTGTGACAGGCTCTTGAATGCGCATGCGCAGATGATCCCGATATTACTGGTAAATATTTTCAGAGACTTGAGACGAGGCAGATCATGGAAGGTCAATGACGGTATTTTTGACCACTCCATATTATACAACTGCAGCTCGTTCGTTTCAATTGGAATTTCCCTTGGTATCGATTTCAGTCCGTTGCAAGTGACTGTAAATTCGGTAACATTTGTGCAGAAACAACCTCCCGGGCATGCGCCGTAGACAACAGGAAGTAGAGTTGAAAGCCAGAAAATCGAGAGAGAACAAAGGACATCCATCATCTGCAAAATAAAGGATAATAGAACACTTTTCAATTACAACGCATAAGGGAAGTGGGAAGAGATTCCGACTTACGGACAGAGCCACATGACTTCACGGTATAGTCTTCTGGCTAACCTATTCTAAAGCACATACCAAGAATCTAACGATTCGTGATATGTGTTGTATCTCAGGTACGCTTTTATTGTACCTGTTCATGTGGCAACTTGGATGAGATGACCCCGTGGCCCCTAGCACCGGCATAAGCGGTATTAAATACAAATCTGGAGAGCTATGATGGAAATGCTCTGACAACTCGTATATTGTCAAACAGGGTTTTGTAAACGGCACTGGGGAAGGGATGGGAGCTAGAACGGGGGGGGGGGGGGACAGTTTCAACCCACCCCACACAGGCCATCTTTATTTTATCAAGCCAATTTCTACGTTCCCATTTCGAACCTGCCTTGATTTGTCTGACCACCTTCAGTATTCAAAATCCGAGATGTAAATTTCACCTGCGAACGAGAGACGAACCAATCAGAACCTACACGCCGATCGTCTGTCGCGTGACATCATCCTCCAGTAGCGGTGTCATTCAGCCTAATATGGTGGTGGTGTTGGCCCAATCTATAGATCAGCCAATCAATAACGCTCTTCTTTGGCACATTACGAAATTCAAATGATTTCGAGGTCAGTGATGTTTCATGTCTATTGATAAGTTTTTTGAACATTGAAGGAGAGCAGATATATCAAAGAGAAGTTCGAAGTGGAAACGAAGATGACACAGGCAGGCACGCACATACGCCCTAATCCGCTCGCCTCCCATATATGTCCCAAGTTCCCTCCCCAGTCGAACATTTAGATCCCGCGCTTGGGTCGACATTTTGGGTATATAGTTCATGTAAGAGGAGATACCGCTATTCAATGTGACTTCATATGTTAGCATGTGGAACAATGGCCGACCACTTCCTCATTTGCTACTATTGGAAATCCCGTCAATTCACGTCACTTCGTCTTACATGAACTATCTCAGTGGTTTAACAGTTCAGTCGGAACTCGGTAAAAGGTTCATCTGGCCCCGGATACCGTAATGTCCCCCACATACCATTTTCCAAAGCTTCAAAGTAAGGGTTGGGTTCAGTTGAGTCTAGGAGATTTCAGGTGACAGGGCCGGGGGAGGAAAGTGCAGGATTGGTCCGATCCTGGTGTACTCCAAATCTTACTACCTCAACAGCAGAATGGCTGTAGTTTGCACATGCAGACCATGCGACTACAAGTCACCGAAATATAGCACAAAGCAACAGACAATCACCTCAAAACATCATAGTTTGATTATTGCCTTGCTTGTATGTGAAAGGTTGTTTACTGTGGTATACATGTATCTTGTAATTGAAAAACAACAATATGGAATAACAGATGAGCCCTCACCCTCATCCTCCCCACAACGCATGCTTCATTTCAAAGGCTCATTTATCATCTCTGCCTCCAATAGCGGGAGTTGACCTTTACTATGTTGCCATGACGTATAGGGAAAAACCCACGTACACACGGTTCAGTTTGAATCAGGCCGAACAACTCCTTCAGTTTTGCACATGAGCGAACTATCTTTCATATGCTCTATCCAGATAAACAGGGAAAATAATCTCCAGATAATTCTTTTTAACGCTAGGTTAACAGAGGTATTATGCAGACTTGAAAAGTAATCGAAATGTTCGGCAAACATCTATTTTACTATTATATATGATGTCACTTCCGGCGATGTGCGCGCGGCCCCGAATCCAGTCCAAAAATCTGACTGGGGGCTGAGGTATTATTAGATTCCCAGCGTGGTGGTTGTCCTCACCCTATGGCCTGTTCTGTTAAAATAAAGGGGGAAAAAATCTATTTTGGTACAATTCTTGAACGCTTTAGTCCTATATCAAACCAAGATGGTGATAATTTCTGCTGCTTGAATATTGCTTCATAATATCTTCGAACGTTGTTGTTACTATGTGTAACTTTGTTGCAGGGTTAGGGTATGACTGCTTGACTGTACAAAAAAAATCAGTTACTACCTTTAACCCTAGATGTCATGGGGGGGAGGGGGGCGGAAAGTGCCCCGTTCACTCATTTCGTTCGTTCGTTTTCGTTCATTTGTCCGGAACAAAAAAAAATTGAGAGCTGAAACTCCGAGACTTTTCCGCTTTTTATACCAGGGTCATTTTGAGACTATTTGCATGACCCCCCGAGCAGAGGATCATGGGTAAATTCAAAATAGCGGTATGTGGGGTACCAGAAAACTCAGATTTCTTCGATTTTTTGGCTTTTCTTCGTGGAAAAGTGGGTAAAACATATTTTATTTCATATCAGATTATTATTTACTAATTTATCATGCAGTTTTTTCGTGGAAAAATCAAAAATTCGAAAATCCTGACCGAAAAATGCTCTTTTTGAAAATGACGTCACTGTGACGTCTTCATATCGATTATGTTGGATTTTTTGCATATTCTTGTAGAGCTTGGCCCAAAGATATAGTTAAAATATGTAAGGGGGGGTGGACTCTCCAGTTATCATTGAGCAAAATACTTTCTAGGCTTAAGAGATATGAATGAGACTGTATTAACGAACCGCTATAAACCGCTATCTCAATGCACCTGACGGTGCTATCGACCCAGATATATTGCTGAAGGACTAACTTGAATTTTGTGCAAGTGTGGGATTCAGGCTTTAGCTTATGGAACAAGACGGCGAACAAGAATAGCGATTTGTTAGTCGTTCGTCTGTTTTAAGCAAACTTTGCCAGGAACATTAGGCCCACGTTACCGGGGTAGCGAAGACGAGTACCGGTATATATCAATGAGGCCATGAACTGGATACACTAGATACGACGATTCGACAAACGACATATCTCTTTCTGAGCGCTGAATTACAACAACGTGAACTTTTTCCGACTTAATCGAGTACTAACGGTACAATGTAGCGACGTGCATAGAGGGAACAGGAAGGAATTACAGTGGCTCGGTTATATGCCAATGAACGCTCGAAGTGCGCACTCTCTTTGTGAAAGGACATGGTGCGGTTTAATGAGACTTTGGGCCACATGAGGTTCGGCTTGAAGTTCCGCAATAAAACATCGCAAACGGGATAAATTGTTCAGTTAGCGTAAAGTATATTATCTTGTCATATGCTCTGGGTATTTTGCAGACTCTGAGTTTTAGGATTTAAGAATACCAGCATCTTGAAGATGTGAATTTGTGCAAAAATTTTAATGTGAAAACAGCACTCGTTTCTCTCCATAGACATATGTCCAGCCTGTCCAGAACCAAGCTATTAACACGGTTAATATTTCGGGGTTAAGTTTGTCTTGGTTTTCGACTGGTTTCATATGTTTACAGAGAGAAAAATGTGTTGTTTTTACCTCAAAATAGACGGTTTTACACGAACCCACTACTTCAAGATGCTGTTATCTTCAAGATGCTGTTATTCATAAACCCTAAAAAAACACAAAATACTCAGAGCACATGACAAGATATTACACTTTACGCAACTGAACAGTTTCTTTCGTATGTGATATTTCATTTTCGCACTACAAACCGCACCTGGTGGGGGCCAAAATCTCACTAAATCGTGCCAGGTCCTGTCACATTGCACATTTTGTCGTTCGCGATGTTCGCGTGTATGTATCCATGTAATCAGACCTATGGAAGCCGATAGCGGCCACTCGCGTTCTCGCTATCTCGCTCTGTAGATTTGGCCAGAGTGGCTGCTATCAGCTTCCATACAGACCTCTAGCTGCATGTATTATCCTTCAGAATATAATGGGGTATTAAGGATCATCCGCACGTATCCGGCTGATTTTGATTTTTTACCCGGCCCTTTTAATGTCTTATACTTATATGAAGCTTCAGCCAATCAGAAGCACCCGTGACTTTCTTCCTCGAAAGTTCGCCAAGAGAAATTCTAAAGTGACATCTCTATGAAATTAAGAAATAATGTTTTTATAGGCCTGCTAACTGGTTATTTTACGCACGGTTAGTGTGGAAAATTTTATATTTTAGGCCAACTTTATTGCACTACTCAAATTGATTATCAACAAAGATTGCAATGAAAGGTTGAAAACTTATTTTAAACTTTGACAACCTTTCTCTCCTTTCTTGAAAAAAAAAACTCGTCCACTGATGTTGGGACGATGCTCAAGTCTCGTTTGGCTTCGTGCCAATGCTATTGGACGAGTTTATGTGGGCTCTTAAATGGGAAGTGATTTTGTCAGCTGAGTCAGCTGTTGGGAAATTACGTGGATATACATGTATGCCTATTTGTGTAGCTTTGTTAATCAATTTCCCGTTGGAAACAACGTTAATATTGAGAAGGAAATTTCATCTTGTAATTTATGTTTGTTTCATTCGATTTTTACTTGTATGAAGCAGACGTTACTTTCCACATGAACACCTGCAATTGACACATCTACATTTCACATAATCGTGGTAAATCGTGTAATAAATGCACGGTTAGCTCGATGTTATTGACACAGTGTAAAAGAATTAAGAAATAATGTTTTCATAGGCGTGCAAAATCGTTGTTTTACGCACGGTTAGTGTGAGAAAGTTAATATTTTAGGGCAAGGGTATTTTACGCACGGTTGGTGTGGGAAAGTTTATATTTTAGGGCAAGGGCGAAGCCCGCGCCCCAAAATTTATCAGCTTTCCCACACTAACCGTGCGTAAAATAACGATTTCGCACGCCTATGAAAAGATTATTTCCATTCTATTGCACTACTCAAATTGAGTATCAACAAAGTTACAATGAAAGATTGGAAAAATATGATAAACGTTCACAACCTTCCTTCCCTTTGTTGAAATGTGCCTTCCGTCTCAATTGGCAGCCTGTCAATATCAATGGACGAGTTTATGTGGTCTCTCAGAAGGGGGCGCAGTCTTTCTCCCACCTGAGGCTCCGTGAAACATACATGCAAACAAGCCTATTTGTGTGGCATTCTTAATCAGTTTCACGATGGAACCAACAGTTGAACTTGAGACAGAAATTTACGTCTTTAGCATTTATTTAACTACACGTAGGAAGGAAATCTATGTTCATGGTGCTATTAATACAAAACGAATTTAATGCCTTTAAATATCCGTATTCCCCATTTCGTTTGCCTGTCGTTCCCGGGTTCATTTCGTTTGCTAGCCAGATATCTTAATTTCTCATCATCAGCGAAGGAAAATCTACCTTTGTTCAGCTGATCACACTCGTGTTGTGTCTCATTTAAAATAGAAAGAAGAGATTCTCATCTGAGTCTCTCATGAACTCTACGATGTCCGCTTCTCTGGATAATTCATGTTTGAAAGCACGTCTTGTTTCTCCTGTTGATCCGTTTCTTATTGTGTAACACTCGTATGTCCCAATTGGTTTGTAAATATCTGCGATTATACATTTTCTGCTTTTAAAATAAAAAGTTCTTACTTGCAGGGTATCCATTCTATTTGTGTATTCGATTGAAAAGACAAACGAGACTTTATCCCGCCATTTGTCACCCGCCCTGTGAAATGGATTGTCCCGAGTGAACACCTGTGCATGTCAAAATCACGGGTGTAGATTTCATACGTCAGAAAATTTCTAAATCAGGGTTATCAGTGTGTAATAGGTGTAAGTGTTATAGAATTGACAATTTAAAACCGATGCTCGGGAAATGAACGTCGAGACCAAGTCTCTTTGGTTTCGGCTTGAGTGATGTCAGCTGTCGTTCTTCTGCTGATGCAACAGGCTGTAGGTGTGCGTGAATAAATAAAATTTTATGTTTGAAAGGCGCAGATGGGCCCAAATCTGACGAGATTACCTGAAGTTTTTTTGCAGAGTATATCTGAATTAAGCAGCACTAATCGAACATTATTCACCACAACCTATTCTAAGAATTTTAATAACAGTTAACGAACTTATACTTAGTTATCGATAAATAATTCATCTCGTTACTGGAATTTTATAAATATTGAAGGTCGTTTAAAAGGTCACAAAATGCCACAAACATCTATAGGTGTAAAATAAAATATCTTTGATGAAGATTTCTCGGCATATGAAGCAGGTACATGTACGTTTGCCAGATGGTGTTCTAATTCAGGGCTCAAACCAAGTGCAGGGGGCCATGTAGAGTTCATTGACAAGACGGCGTTCTCTTCCAGGGTGCTTGGCACTGCGCTCCATTTACCACTGCAGGGGTGGATCTACCAATTTCTGAGGGATTCTTGTAGATACAGAGGACTTTTGTTCAACTCGGGCACAGTCCCGGAGACCCTTCAGCAGCACTAAATGAAGGAGCGCGAAGCACAACATAATGAACGCAGGGCTTGGAAGATTGGTTTATCATACAGTCTGCACAACAAAGCAATAATCGGGAAAATCGCAGGCATATTTAGAAGATTAACATAGGTGATAGGCTACACTACATGTAGGGTTTACATGCGGTTAAAAAATTAATACAGACATTCTAAACAAAGGGAATGCTAACTTTCAAGAACGTACGCTTGAATAGTATGATTATATTCGCTACTTGATGCAAACCGACAATTTACATATCAACCTGGACGGAAACTACATTTCAAGTGCCCAGTCAGTCTATTTAGGACCCCCTTCATACTGACAACACGACCTAGGATCGGAAACTGCAAGTGTTCATTAGTCATCAAGAATACACGGTATAGCGAGGTATAGGGCGAGTCACTGCGGATGTATACAGCAAGTGCATCCGATTCGTGTTTACCGGTGGCTACATCCGAGCTGGGTTGTCTCCCGCCATGTCAGACCTGGAACTATTTCTGTCCCAGATCAGCCGAACACTGCTGCAGTCAGCCAGTTTATATGCATCTTCACTACATCAAGCCAGTTTTTACGTTTACACTTCGAAACAGACTACAGACTATCAGAATACATTCAGTGTTCGAAATCTGAGGTGCAAATTTCACCTAGGGACTGACGTCTTCCACAACAATATACGTCATTCAGATATAAGCCAGATATATAGGCCGGCCAATCCATAACCCAAACCTTCGACACATTTCGAAATTCAAATGGGTTCGAGGTTAATGTCGTCGAGTCTCTATTTATAGGTCCTTTGAGGATAACTGGTGGGTTAATATAACAAGGTTAGTTTGAAGTGAAAACGTAGAAATTGACTTGGGATGAAAAGATGCTGAAAATTTAGCTCTGTCAATGACAGAACAAGTATGGCATTTCAAGAGAGTAAAATCATGTTAAAGCACATCCTCGCAAGTCAGTTTATCGATCGATCTGTTAGGATCGATACTCTGACTTGGTCATGTTCTGGATATAAATAAATCAAGGGGTTTCCCCCAAATCAAATCAAACAGCGAACGTGCTAAGCTAGCTGATTGCCAATCCGCTGCGAGGTATGAGATGTGACAAGTTTGGATTTAATCTCCGGTCAAACTACTTTGATGTCGTGCTGAAATTTACATCAGAAGTCAAAGCAAAAACTGCAGACTTGGGATACCGACATGCTAATTAGAACAAATGCGGGGATGAAAATTTTCGAGATTGTATTCGACTCAAGAACTCAATCGCATCACCAAAAATGTCCACATTAACCCTCTGCGAGGATTTACGATTTACCTGGACTTGTGAATATGGTTAAAGCATGAAATATCATTTCGTAAACATTCAGTTTCCTACACTATTGATATCTTCACAGATAACAGCCTTTTCTGCATGTATCACCAAACCCAACATGACGGACACATTCAACGGTTATGACTGTCGCTTTTGTCACTGGAGATGAGTAATATTGACTTCGGTACGTTTAGATGGCAATCGAGGTGAACCAATATGGTAGTTCAGGGAAATATCATCTAGTGGTGACGCTATGAACAATTCGCTAGAATTGTTTGTCGGTATTCTGTGAGATCACATAATAAGGCATTTACATTTACGACAATTTCTTCTTTTTTCAATTTGACATTGATTGAAGTTTAATTCACCGATATCAACGACTTTGCACGGGTCGGCCTTTTGACATGTTCTGTCGCCTGACGAAAACCAGACTTTTCAGCGGGAGTATAAACCCTTTGAAGCATAGGTTTACCACGTGCTATGTCTGAACGTGATGCCTTATTCGGATAATTTTTCTCTATACTGTTTTCTATATTGGTCCACGGGCTCCTGTGTGTCACCACCAGATGCGTCATTTTGAAGTTGTTTCATTCAGCTAGCCACCTGATTGGCTATCAAATGTAGTTTGAAATTCGCACGGGAATTATATAACCGTGGTATAAGATATAATATGAGATCACCAAGATTGGTTTAGATGGGTAAATGGGCCTAAATGAGAGACAATAGAAACGGCGTTGTTTTGTCCAGTTATGATATCATTAGATGCAGTTGCAACGCGTTTTGTTACAAAGGACCTGGCGCGGTTCAATGAGATTTTGACCCCCTGTGGTGCGGTTCGATGTGCCAAAATGAAATATTACATACGAAAGAATTTTTTCAGTTAGCATAGATTATATTTTCTTGTCTTATGCTCTAAGTATTTTGTAGGCCCTGGGTCTTATGGTTTTTAATAACAACATCTTGAAGTAGTGGATTTGTGCAAAATGGTCTATTTTGAGGTGAAAACCGTATACTTTCCCCTCCCTAAACATAAGAAGCCAGTCGAGAACCAAGATAAACTTAACCCCGAAATATTGACCGTGTCAGTAGTTTGTTGTTGCTCAAACACGGTTTTGGTTCTGGACTGGCTTCATATGTTTACAGAGAAAAAAGTACGCTTTTCACCTTAAAATAGACAAATTTGCACAAATCCACCACTTCGAGATGATGTTATTAAAACAAACATAGACCCAGGGCCTACAAAATACATAGCGCATAAGACAAGATAATATACTTTACGCTAACTGACAAATTTCTTTAGTGCGTGATTTTTCATTTTGACACTCCAAACCGCACCCCATGGGGGCCGAAATCTCATTAAACCGCGCCAGGTCATTTTGCATTTTGTCACAATTTTACTTGCTGTCGATGCGTTTTGTCACATTGTGTCAAAATGAGAAATTTGTGACAGAATGCTTTCACCGCTACATGATATCACATATGCATCTGATGCAAATATTGAATGATGGGGGATTTTAGCCTCATATCACTCATTCCACGTGCACAATGACCCTTGATTCATATCCTAACTAATAAGGCCTGTGACCTCGGTGTATGGGAAGGAGGGAACTGCGGAAGCAACTGAATAACATTAACTATGGTAGACCGATAACTCCAAAACTTCGATGTTTGCCCCGATGTAAATCGATTTTGACCGCGGTATTGCCACGTAAGGATTCGCACATTGCGAGAATAAAAGTCTATTTCTACCGCGATCAAAATCGATTCACACAGCGGTCAAAATCGATTTACACCGTGACTAAAATCGATTCACACCACTGCCAAAATGAGGGATAAGGTTTTACATTGACAGCTTACTTTACTTCACAGCTCTGCGCCGCGCGGATGCATGGATTTACCTTAGATTGGATGTGCGAGAGTGCGCCTGTGTGCCCATGCTACTGGGCAGCAATGTGAAAGTATTAGTGCGTGCGTCCGCGTCACTGGATAATTGTACCATCTTAGGAACGGTGTCCTAGTTTTTTAGGGAGATCTTTCTAATAATTCCATCAATTGAATTCTGTGTGTGTGATTGTGTGTCTGTGTGTGTGTGGGGGGTCATTATTTTAAATTTCAGTAATTCCGACCTCGGGTGCAATTTGGGGAGTAGGCTACCATCTGCAAACTGTCCGGTAGTCAGTCAGTGAGTCCATCCGAATCCCTTCGTCCGCAAAATAAAGAGAACCGTTGGCATTAGAACCTTGCTTTTTTGCATGAAGGTGCATTAGGGGACTGTTACCAGCAAGGTCTGAGCTGACCTACTTTTGATGAAAATTTCTGGCGATTTTTGATGAAAATCACTGGTGATTCTGGCTTGGGCTGTGCCCATCTTAATATTGGCAAAGATAGTGCCACGGCACTGTAGCTCATCTGGCTGTAACCGGAGAAATTAGCTGTGAGAAATTTGTACTAAACAACTGCAATAGATGAGTTTCTAACTTGTGTTGTCCCTCCTAAACACTAAATGATCCATGCAGTAATTTCCTAAGATTTCACGATAACAAAATTTCATGGGAAATTCAAGATGCAGCCATATTGGATTGTCGAAATGAATCAAAAAAGGTATCTTGCACAACTGGACCACAAGGCGAACCTGTGACAAGATCCATGCAGTGATTTCCTGAGAATTCACGATAACAAAATTTCATGGGGAGATTCAAGATAGCCGCCTTGTGGCCATGTTGGATTTTCGAATCGGACCAGAAAAAGGCATCTTGCAAAACTAGACCCCAAGGGGAACCTGTGTATCAAATTTGAGAAAGATCCATGCAGTACTTCCTTAGAAATCACAATAACGAAGTTTCGTAGGGAAATCCAAGCTGGCCGGCTGGTGGCCATATTGGATTTTTGAATCAGACCACAAAAGCTATCTTGCACAACTAGACCTCAAGAGGAACCTGTGCATCAAATTTGAGAAAGATCAATGCAGTAGACCCTGAGAAGTCATGATAACAAAGTTCCATGGGGAAATCAAAGATGGCCACCTGGTGGCCATATTGGATTTTCGAATCAGAGCAGAAAAGGTATCTTGCAGAAATAAAACCAAGGGGAACCTGTGTATCAAATTTAAGAAAGATCAATACAGTAGTTCCGGAGAAATCGCGATAACCATGTTTCATAGGGAAATCCAAGATGGCCGCCTGGTGGCCATATTGGATGTTCGAATCAGAGCAGAAAAGGTATCTCGCACAACTAGACCCCAAGAGGAACATGTGTACCAAATTCGAGAAAGATCCACGCAGTAGTTCCTGAGAAATCGCAATAACAATGTTTCATGGAGAAATCCAAGATGGCCGCCTGGCGACCATATTGGATTTTTGAATCAGACCAGAAAAGGTATCTTGCACAACTACACCCCAAGGGGAACCTGTGTACCAAATTTGAGAAAGATCCATGCAGTAGTTCCTGAGAAATTGTGATAACAAAGTTTCATGGGGAAATCCAAGATGGCCGCCTGGTGGCCATATTGGATATTCAAATTGGACTAAAGTACACATGTTGTACAACTAGACCCAAAGGGGAACCGGTGTACCAAATTTGAGAAACATCCATGAAGTAGTTACCAAAAAATAATGACGGCAAGATTTCACTGGCAAATTCAAGATGGCCGCCATGGCAGCCGTATTTAAAATCGTATCGACACCGCATGAACAATTCTGATGTACTCATTGGGGGGAAACATGCATGCCAAGTTTGAGCTTAATCGGCCAAGCGGTTTCAGAGAAGAAGATGTTTACGGTCGACGGATGACGCACGACGGACGACGAACAATCAGGCCATGACATAAGCCCATCGGGCCTTCGGCCCAGATGAGCTAAAATTCAACTTGGGGCGGGGAGATTTCCAAGAGCTCAGTACGCCTCGGAGTCTTAATGCCTACCCTACTTCTGCCATGTCGCAGAGGTCAAGTGCATTTCCATCACTTTTATGAAGATGACCCTTTCTCACCATCGATGAAATATCTCTACCAAGATAGAAATCGCATTACAAATTTGTTGCAGACCTACAGATTGTCAATATGCCATGCATATCCATTATTCTAAATAGAATGAATCCAGAGAATTCGAGGAAAAATAAATAAAATCAGTATTTAGCTCACCGTTTCAGCCCAGGTTAAGTCTGTGTCTGTGTTCGGAGTATGACTAACTTAGCTTGCAAAGCCTAGCACGAGATCTGTTAAATAAACCCAGTTCCGGAAGCAGGTCCCACAATATGAGGCTTGATAAGACATCCATGGATGTTGCGGTTTTAGTAAGTTACTACCAGTACGGCTATACGTCCTCCTAAATAAATGGGCTTTATTAACAATATCTGACATTGTCAATGTCTAGGGTTGAACATGCAAGGGGCGTTATTCGATGGAATATTCGTCTGTACTATTTGTCTGTTCCACTTAGGCGGGCTTGTGCTGCGTTTATTTTCCCCAAAAAACCGTCACCAAATTAATGTATGGAAGGCCTGAACGACCAAAAAATACACAATTCTCGAATATGTCAATGCAAAACCGAATAGAACGGACTAAATTTGTAAGGAAATGATAAAAATCGACTAGAACAGAACAAATTGAAATCGGGCCAATAAAAGATCATAACAAAACAGAATGTTTGTCCACAAAAAGCTGAACATTCTGTCTTGATTCTCTCTGACCTTGAAATATAGGGGCAACTGAACTTTTCGTTCGGAACTGAGACAAATAAGAACTGAACAGTTTTGACTTGATGTCTTGCCACCTTTTGAGACATTTTGAACATTTTCGCATAATCATGTCTTCTAACATCCTCGCGAGCCAGTGTATCGATCGATCTGTTAGGATCGATACACTGGTTTGGTTAATTACCCATAGTAGTTCTGCATATAAATAAATCAAATATTTCCTCTAAATCAAACCAATCAGTGGACGCGCTTAGCTAGCTGATTACGCCAATCCGCTGCGAGATGTGAGATGTGACAGGTTTCATTGCTGGCCAAACTTAACTTTGATGTCGGGCTGAAATCGATATCGGAAGTCAAAGCAAACGCCACAAGATTGGGATACCGACATGCTAATTCAAAACATGCTCGGGGATGAAATGTACAAGATTGTATAATAGAGCCAACGACTCAAGAACTCATTCTAATCATCAAAAATGTCCAGGTAAAACCTCGGCGAGGATTTAGCATTTACCTGGACTTGTGAAGATGGTCTTCTGCGTATCATGAATACAGTCAGAACGGCGTCTAGATTTTCGAAAAATCTTGAATCGTCCTTTGGATGTCTCTCGTGTAACTTTTCACGTTCCATACTTGCTTAACTCTATGTTTACCCCTATAAGAAATAACTGAAGAAAGCAGAAATCCTTCGTGGACCAATCACAAATGGGTCACAAATTTGGAATGCTTTTCCTGTAAATCCATAACAAATTATAATTAGACATAAATAATGTAAGAAAATACGTTATTTCAATATATAACTTTAATGATTTGCCCACGGGACCATCTCTTCAACAATAAAATAATTGAAACTAAGAGTTGGAAATGATTGAAACAACTAAAATTGTCCAGAAAGTGCTCATTCATGCAAATTTGCCATAACAGTATCCCATGAGCATACGTTTTCAGTTATGTTCCTGTGTAAGTAAGTCGAATATCAACAACGATCACATAGGAATTTGGTGAACTACATATTTGCGATGAATATTTAGCTATCACAGCATCGAACAGTCGAACATTTGGAAATCTTGATAAAATCTGATGAAAGTAGTAATTACCCATATGGTGTTTGTGTCTCCCCCCCCCCCCCCCCCTCGCCGCCCCGCCACTCTCGCCTTTTTCACCCCCTATATAGTCATAGGGCACGGGTTGAAGCTCAACTAGTCCATGTGTGAAAGTTTGTCAGTTACTTGCTGACGGGCGGTGGTTCTCTCCGGCTTCCGACTGCGGCTTCCTCCACCAACCAAACTGACTGCCCCATATGAGTAAAACAACCTTGAGTGTGACATTAGGTCAAATCCCGCTCCCCCCACCCCCGCTTTAAGTTGATATCATTACCCAATGGCACAGACACACACATTCCTCTGATAATATTTTCCAGGGACACGGTTGCACGCACGATTCGTATTGCGTGTTTCGTACTACTACACGGTGGCATGAACAGCTCTCTGTAGCATAAATCAGCTCGAGAGAGCAAGAATGAATACACCATTGGCGGGATTCGACCTTACATATACGGCCCTTCATACACGCGGATATAAGATTCATTATGTATTACAATATGTCTCGACATCCAATTGAACTTTTATTAGTTTCATAACCTACACGAGCTGGTGATTGATACATCAAATATTACCATCGGGACTCTTTAGTCTCATTCGAAAAGGTCTGACATTACCCAACGGGACTAAATAGTCCCAAAACTAATTAACCTAATTTCGATAGGAAACTTAGCTGTTTTCCCAAAAATGAAACTAGTATTATCAGAAGTGATAATTCCCATGATTCCTCAGTCTAAATTTAGATAATTCAGCTGCCGACAATTGCCGACTAATAACGACTAATAACGACTGCAAGCCGATCGGCGCACAGTTGAAAAATTGGATTCTGTATTGCGCAGATTTCACATCATACGTCACATGAAGCGTTATAGGCAGGCTGGTCGTGCCATTGCCGTCTACATAGTCTAAGTGATCCTTGCATACTTCTAGTTCATCCACTTCTGGTATTATGTTATTGATGTTAAAAATCATTCGTAAAAAAAATCCCAGTTAGACTGAATAAATAGTCTCTCAACTAGGGTTCAACAGTATTGTTCTGAAATCACAGTTGCCTGGCCTGTGGGATATTGGATGGTCGATGTCTACGTATAATTTTTTTCAATAAATTATGAAAATTAATAAATATATGTATATATATAAATAAAAAATAAAAAAGATATTATATTTTTTTTTAAAATATATTTTGTAAGTGTATTTTTCTTTCATCTTTGGCTCAATTAAAGTAATTTCCTATGATGTCAAGCCGAGTTACTGCAGTATTGAATTATCTACCATACCCTGTCTTCTATGCCACAGAATAAAAGAGCCGAGTTACTACAGTTTTTAATTATGTACCATAACCTGTCCTCTATGACATAGAATAAGAGAGCTCTTTTATTCTATGTCATAGGGGACAGTGTATGGTAGATAATTCAAAAACAGATACTGTCAGGTCATGTGACTCTGTCAGTATGTCGGCACCTCTTCTCACCTCCCTTATATGTGTTGTAATTTTTACCTGTATATGGCGACACAGCTCACCATTTACCCATATACGAGTTGTCAGAGCATTTCCATTATAGCTCTCTAAATTTGTATCTAATACCGCTTATGCCGGTGCTAGGGGCCGTGTGATCATGTCATCCAAGTCGCCACATGAACAGGTACAACAAAGGCAGGCCTAAGATACAACACATATCACGAATCGTTAAATTCTTGGTACCGATACTCTAGAATAGGTTAACCGGAAGACTATACTGTGAGGTCATGTGGATCTATCAGTACGTCGGCACCTCTTCCCACTTCCCTTATATGTGCTGTAATTTTTATCTGTATATGGCGAGATTCTGCTGGTGGACGTTCCGTCCCCGACGCGCGCCCCTTATACATACCTTTTGGTCTTTGATATATGGTGGCATTGTGGGAAGTTGATGCTGGGTTGACTAGTCTTTTGTGTTGAATGCCGTCATTTTCATCTGACGACGATACAGCTCACAAATCACCCAGTGTACGAGTTGTCACAGCGACACAGCTCACCATTTACCAATATACGAGTTGTCAGAACATTTCCAACACAGCTCTCTAGATTTGTATGTAGTACCGCTTATGCCGGTGCTAGGGGCCGTATGGTCATGTCATCCAAGTTGTCACATGAACGGGTATAATAAAAGGGTGCCTGAGATACAACACATATTAGATTCTTGGTATATGCTCAAGAAAGGTTATCCAGAAGACTATACTGTGAGGTCATGTGGCTCTGTCAGTATGCCGGCACCTCTTCCCACTTCCCTTATATGTGTTGTAATTAATCTGAGCCAAAGATGAAAGAGAAATGCACTTAGAAAAAATATTTTTAAAAAAACATCGATTATATATATATATATATATATATATATATATAGATAAATAACAGTTGAATACCTGAATACGAATACGACGAATTCCAGCTGTCAGTGTCATTTTATTTTATTTTCTTTTCTATATATATATATATATATATATAAATATACTTATTAATTTCTATAATTTACTTAAAAAAATTATACGTAGACAACGACCATCCAATATCCCACAGGCCAGGCAACTGTGTCTGAAATCCACTGACTGTGAGCTCAATCAATTAAGAGTGGGTGGAACATTTAAGTCCCGTCCCCAAACAAAGGGTTAAAGTGGAGAGAGAAACGACGTCACCGGTGGTTGTTGGTCATGTCGCAAAAGTTTATTTCAGATAGTCGTAGATAACCTTCCGTTTGTACCTAAATGTTCCGACGGCAGGTTTGTGGAACTGACTGTGAGCTCAGTCAATTAAGAGGGGGTGGGACTTTTAAGTTCCGTCCCTAAACAAAGTGTTAAGGTGGAGACAGACACGACGTCACCGGTGGTTGTTGGTCACAGATCGCCATAGTTTATTTCAGATAGTCGGAGATAACCTTCCGTTTGTACCTAAATGTCTCGACGGTCCACGTCCCCCGCCAGCAGCTGGTGCTGCTGCTGCGGGGGACGGGGACCTCCATGGTCCATTTTATTTGGTCGATATGACATATCATTGATCAAGAGTATGATTTTGAAAATGGAGATCTGTCTGATTTGCCATACACCCCACAAGTCAATGCAGTTCAATAGTTCTCGAGTTATTGTCCGGACAAGATCCATGCAACTGCTAAAAATCCAAGACTGCTGGCAGTTATCTTGTATTACTCTGGTAACTGAAAAGCGATCCCAACTGTCCTCTCACCGATGGCAAGATACTGACCAAGTTTGAAGTCGATCAGTTCAACCATTCTCGAATTATTGTTCAGACAAGGAATGTGTAATATGAGCTGATGGCAGCCATCTTGGATTACACAGGTAACTGAATAGCAATCAAAATTTTCCTCTCACTGTATGATGTCAATTCTCTTTCCATGTTCAAAGTTGATCAGTTCAATAGTTCTCGAGTTATTGGTCGGAGACGAAATGTGTAACGATCCAAATGCTGACGATGCAAGATGGCTGATGGCGGCCATCTTGGATTACACGGGTAACTGAAAAGCAATCCCAACCGTCCTCTCGCTGGAAGTTTGAAGTTGCTCAATTCAATTAATCTCGATTTATTACCCAGACAAAATCAAAGCACTTAAAATTCAAGATGGCTGGCGGCCATCTTGGAGTACACTGGTAAATGAAAAGCATGTCAGCTATCCTCTCACTGATGTCAAGTCACTCTCCAAGTTTGGAGTCGATCGGTTCAAGCGATCTCGATTTAATGTCCGGACAAGAAATGTATAAAGATTCAACTGCTGAAATCCAAGCTGGCTGATGGTGGTCATCTGAGATTACGTGGGTACCTGAAATGTAATCCCAACCGTCCACCCACCGATGTCAATACACTCTCCAAGTTTGAAGTTGATCGATCCTATAGTTCTCGAGATACAGGTCGGACGAGAATACTGAAAAGCAATCCCAACCGTCCTCTCGCCGATGTTAAACACTCTGCAAGTTTGAAGTCGATCGGTTCAATGGTTCTCCAGTTATTGGTCGGACAGGAAATGTGTAACGGAAGGACGGAATAACTTAACAACGGAATTACGGACGCCCGGTGTTTCTAAGTCCCCCATTTTTGTCCATTAGAAGAAGATTGAGTCGGTAATCCTCAATTTTAATTTGTCTCTATACCATTAAAACGCTAATGTTAGATTTAACAAGTGTTGGATACAACAGCTTAAAATGCTGCATTTGACACTTGTAAACAACACTTTCTAAATGCTTGCCCTCCTCCAACACTCTGTATGTTAAATCTAACATTAGAGTTTTAAGCGTGATAGAGGAAACAAGGAGTTACCTGAAAATTCGATTAAAATTCTGTGTTTGGTTATTCATAAAAATCCAATTTTATAGTTAATTTTGCTGCATTCCCCTATGATCTTTGATAATCTGAGACAAAAGTATCCATATAACATAAGCTTTCATTTTGCTGCTATATAAACATGGCAGTGTGACTATGCGTCACAGGACCTACGAAGGAAGGTAGGCATTAGGACAGGCACTGAGCTCTTGGCAATCCCCCCCGCCCCAAGTTGAAATCCTGCCTATATTAAGATGGGCACATGCAGACCAAGTCAGAATCACCAGAGATTTTCATCAAAAATCACCAGAAATTTTCGATTAAAACAGTTTTGAATATTTTGTTGAAGATTAAAAGTGATGGGATTGAATGAATAGTTTACCAGTTACTGTGCTGATGTGAATCTGTGACACACCAACACACTCTGTGGCAGTGATTCTGTGACACACCAACACACTCCGTGGCAGTGATTCTGTATCCTTAATCAAGGAATCAAAATTTGAAATGACAAATTTTTTTTAGACATAATTACACATGTAATGTTTTTGTTTAAATTATATCCCAGTGTGATATATAGTCAATATTCAAGAAGTACAATCAAAGTTACTTTATCTAGTTAAATTCTACCCAAAGAAAATAAATTATGACCCTTTAAACATGCCGTCAATGCCAGATGTTGAGTTTTATACAGCTGTAGATCAGGGCTCTGGGTGCATATATCATGTTTCCATAACCTTGATACACACAACAGCGGCAAAAACAAAGCCTCCTTGAACAACCTAGCTTTATACAGGAAATTCTTAACCCAGAAATTACCATTCTCTCTCAAAAGAAAACAATTTACGACAGGAAGGCCTTTTTTATTAAGCTAATTTTGTTAGGTAGGGGCCTACTTAGATTCAATAATTGTCATGAAATTTCTTTGGTTATATCTTAATTGCAACTATGTTTGTTCCTCAAACCTGACATGCTTGAGCTATACATGTATAACACACTTTCATTTGAGAGTCCAGACATTCCACCATTCATGTGAACAAATTGTACTAAACATGGAATAATTAAATTCACACTACCCATTTCTACAGTATCAGTACTATGTTACTATCTGTAGCAGTTGAAACCCAGTAAAACTTAAACAATTAAAACCAGTAAAGAAATTTGTCTGTTGAATAACAGAAAATATGGTATGGAGATTTGAATGAGTAAACTACTAAACAACTTACACGATACCAGCAAAATGTCCCAACACAAGCTGATAAATTCCTTGCGTGGCTTGCAGGACGGCTTTGTTTCACCCTCAGTAAATTTTATCATTGTTGCTCACAGGCTAATCTGAAGGATGATACCAGATCTTTCTATGTTCTGCTGGGTTATTGCACCGGCTGACTTAATTGGTTGATGTAGGATATTTCATCATCAGTGGCAATTTGACCTTTTGAAACCTGCATGATTTGGTCTGTGATGAAATGTTTGGATGTGAAATAGGATACACGTTAAAGGCCACAGTTTACATATATCTATAACAATATACTGAATTGTGTGTATGAAGAATGGCAAGTTGCCTGGTAATAGCAGTGTAGATAAATGCACTAACAAATGATGGAAAATTAGCCTTTCCTATTTCATTATCCCATCACGTTTTGTACTGTGTTATAAAGGTTATGTCAAAGAAGCAAAGAAGTTCTATATCGATGTTTAGACTTGGGGTCGGTCAAATAAGATAGGAAACGTGTTGGTGTGAGAATTTGGAAATCGTAGAAAGAATATGTCCAATATGCCAAAATTCCATTCATGGGGTACATGTAATAATAGAACGTCCCGCTTATGATGAAATAAAATACGATACCCGCTTTGAAATGTTTGCACTCTTGGGTGGTGACATGTCCGCCATGTCAGACAGGGACATTGTGCAGTCTCAAAAGAGCTAAATTTGTTTTGCTATTCTAGAACGTATTGTATATCAGTTAACATATAAAACGTAATATTGATGAATGTTGTATCTCATAACTCTGATAAGAGTTCACAAGTGTGCACTTGTGAATTGTATTTTGTCTGTATTTTAATGTTTCCTTGTACATGCAGTGAGGTATAAATAAATTCATCGTTTTGCCCCCTTTTTAGTGCACCACAAATACGACTCAATCTGCATTGGGGCATTGAGATTCATGACTACCGTCCAGCACATTTTAAATTCCACATATTCAATTAATTCTATAATCAAAGCCGGTACTAAATCAAGTGTAAGTAAATCAAATTTAATCGTTTAATCTAACATATATATGGTTATAATATTATTGTTCCGACCTGCAATGATATTGCAATGTAAAACGATTAAGGTTTCTCGGTCTGAGATTGTAATTCGGACTTGAGTTTCGCGGATCATTGATGAGCGGAAAAATGGTTTGTGATCCAGAAGTGTGTTGTGTGTGTCGATCGGTTAGTTTCGCCTTCAAAAATAGAAAGCTTGTGCTATTTCGAGGACATTTGGTATTTCCGAGAAATATAGTGCGGTAAATAGGTCACTGGTTATTCCGTACAACCTCTGTCACGATCGTGTGTTATGGTGCTTGTGCAATAGTGATAGTGCTATAGCCCGGACGTCTTTAATGCGCGGATATCGGATAGCACGGTAAATTTAACAGACCTATGACGGAAGGTAAATGTACGTTTCATTACTATGCTTATTGCATCAGCTTGCGCTTTCAGCTTGGGACCTTCATCTATTAGACTAAATTCACTCATTTATCCATTGGTTAAATGGGCCCCGTTTACACAAAGTCTTGACCAGGCTCAAAGTCGCTTAGCTTCGCTGATTTTACCAGAACCGGTGTGTCGTGATATGGCGTATCAGGGAACCTTCAAAAGTCACAGTGAAACATACAGCCAAGGGTTCCCGATGGGCATGACGGTGCGCTCGCTGAGCCATCAATAAATAATAAAAAGAGAATTATAAGTCAAATTTTCATCAGAATTCGGTCAACTCAGAATTTGCTCGTAACAATGCCCTAATGCACGTTCATGCCAAAAATCAAGGTTCTAATGTCAACGGTTCTCCTTATTTTGCCGACGAAAGGATTCGGATGGACTGACTGACTGACTGACTCATTACCGGACAATTTGCGATCTGTAGCCTACTTCGTAGGAATAGTGCTAATTTATATTAAAAGTTTGTGTTGAACAGACAGCTGTTTCATGGGAGGCCATATGAACTGGGATAACCAGTCAGACTGAAGCGGGAATTATGAGTTAATCAAAGACTCAAACATCGGCTGAAATGCACCATGTTATACAGGCAATCCTATGATGGCCGAGAGGGGCCATCGCGTCTTTCATTTCTAATTTAACGCGATGGAGCGATGGAGCTATGCGATGCGCGATGGAGCTATGCGATGGAGCGATGGAGCTATGCGATGAAAAGTCGCGCTATGCGATGCGCGATGAGGCTATGCGATGGAGCTATGCGATGCGCGATGGAGCTATGCGATGGAGCGATGGAGCTATGCGATGGAGCGATGGAGCTATGCGATGAAAAGTCGCGCTATGCGATGCGCGATGAGGCTATGCGATGGAGCTATGCGATGCACGATGGAGCTATGCGATGAAGCGATGGAGCTATGCGATGGAGCGATGGAGCTATGCGATGAAGCGATGGAGCTATGCGATGGAGCGATGGAGCTATGCGATGGAGCGATGGAGCGATGGGGCTATGCGATGGAGCGATGGAGCGATGGAGCTATGCGATGGGGCTATGCGATGGAGCGCGATGAAAATGCGATGAAAAGGCGATGGAGCGATGGAGCGATGGAGCTTTGCGATGGGGCTATGCGATGGAGCGATGGAGCGATGGAGCTATGCGATGGAGCTATGCGATGGAGCGCTGGAGCGATGGAGCTATGCGATGGGGCTATGCGATGGAGCTATGCGATGGAGCTATGCGATGAAAAGTCATTGCGCATGTTCGTTGAAAAACAGTCTTACAATGCGAAAACACAATCGCCAAAGTGAACAGAGAAATTAACAATTATTTTAAACATGAAAATTTCAATATGTGATCACGGTAGATAAGAACATTGCATTAGATTTCGGTTGGAGGTGTTCAAATGTATGCAGAAGATATTAAAACAACCAAACTTCAATTTCAAACGTTCACCGATGCGGTTTTACGTCACTTTTGAATACGAGCATTTATGGTATAAAACTACACGCTTAAAACTAAAGTATTGAAACTTACTCGTAAAGAGTTGAAATAACCCTTCAAGTGTGTCCACAGGGACAACACTTAAACGAGCAGTCCCTGTGGACACACTTAAAGAGTCATTTCAACACTTTACGAGTAAGTTTCAACACTCTAGTTTTAAGCGTGTAAGCTATTTACTACGCATGAAACACAGCTTTCTATGTTGATATGGAGAAATATTTTTTTCGCTTCAAAGACGGGACAGCAAGAGGGTTTTTTCGCATGTAAACATGACATCTTCTTTCACCAGTGTGACACCGGAATAGGCTGGTAATTTTTTCTGCAGTGTAATGTGCTTATCTCGTGAATTTGCTGGCAACCAGTTCCGTTCCATTGCTTCGACAATTCCAAATTCACTGAGTTAGTAAACATACATGGGAGCTTTATAACGTACTTCTCGATTTTAGGCTTGAGTATGCTCATCAGCCGTGTAAACAAAATTATGTGATCTGCACGCCGCCATTAACGCTAGCCAATCAAGTCGACGTTTGCCATCCTTTGTATTTTTTAATCACAGGTCAAAAAGTTCCAAGATGTTTCCCCCTTTTCCTTGCAACGAACAGAATGAACTATATGTTTGCATTGAATAGTATATGACAAATGGGCAATTTTCAGGGTTTTGCATACCAGGTGTTCACGTAACACATTGACAGAATATCTTTAGAAAAAAAACAACGTTAAAAGTGTGTAGGTGGGCAGGTATCTCACCGAAGGCATGTCGGCTATATCACAAGTTCATCGACTTCCCTCAGGGAAGATGGTGGACAGTATTTGTGAAAAGCAGAAGGCTGTACCGTAAACTTCTGCGGGGCTTAAGAACTATACGGATTTTATTCTCGGGGCATTATTTAGAATAACAGTATTGTGTACGTTAAAATGTGTCAAGGTCGTAAGCTTATACGTAAAAGTCGCCTATAGTCCGCTCGTGCGGCTCTCGCACCAGAGATGTTCATGTAATTTTTCCGAACAAAATTTATTCCATCCTCCCATAACCGCTCCCCATTAAACAACCTCGTTCTACCCATCTTCACACAACAGGCTGATTATAACGTTTTGTCGCCTTGATATAATATGGCAGAATTATTGTTCCAAAACTGTAAGTTAAGCTATCCACCTGTACTGATCAACACTCGCTCAATGACATTTCTCTCATTCTCGCCTTTGCTTTATAGATTATGTATATAAAACTATATATTTTTAGAAAGCCTGTTTTCTAAGAATTCTAGACATGTTCATACGTTTAAACTTTGAATATAATTAAGTCTATCATTCATATTTGAACTTTGCTCTTCGTAAATTCTACCGATCATTTTCAAATGTCAATTTCAAGAAAAGTATCAAATATAACTGCGTGAAAATCGACAGCTCCATCTAGAAACGCGTCTCTCAGTTTTCTCGTTTTTTCTTAGTTTTCTCACTAGAGCCCCAAAACCGAAGAAATGTCGTTAAACTTACCGAACACTGCTAAAGCCGGAATATCTCGCTAAAGATTTGATAATTAAAAAAAAAATGAAAGACGCGTTTCTAGGCCTCTATGCCATCCCAATTATGTCCAAATCTCGCCATTCTATGATGTACGGTTTTCGAGAAATTTCGGTTTTTACCAGCGAAACCGGTCCAATTTAATATGCGATAAATCGAAAAAAGAGCCCAGCAGGTGATTATTCTACTGTGTTAGCCAAATATTCCCGGATAAAATCCTTCACTGACATGGATTACTCTTGTCACGCTCAAAGATATTGTATTGTTTGCTTCTTACTTTGCGCAATGACTTTTCATCGCATAGCTCCATCGCATAGCTCCATCGCATAGCCCCATCGCATAGCTCCATCGCATAGCTCCATCGCTCCATCGCATAGCTCCATCGCGCATCGCATAGCCTCATCGCGCATCGCATAGCGCGACTTTTTATCGCATAGCTCCATCGCTCCATCGCATAGCTCCATCGCTCCATCGCATAGCTCCATCGCGCATCGCATAGCTCCATCGCATAGCCTCATCGCGCATCGCATAGCGCGACTTTTCATCGCATAGCTCCATCGCTCCATCGCATAGCTCCATCGCGCATCGCATAGCTCCATCGTTCCATCGCATAGCTCCATCGCTCCATCGCGTTAAATTAGAAATGAAAGACGCGATGGCCCCTCTCGGCCATCATACAATCCAGTCTATTACTATTAACCCTATCTGGCCTGGGCTTTTTGGGACCTGTCCAGGCCTGGGGGGGGGCCGAAATGGCCCCCCCTAATTATTTTTCCTACCCCTTGAGCTAGGGGGCTGAAACTTATTACACTATACCCCTGGGTCAAGCTCTACCAAAAAATGTAAAAAAATCCAAGATGGGCGCTTTGATGACGTCACAGTGACGTCATTTTCAAAAACGGCATTTTTGGTCGATTTTTCGGTCAGATTTTCCGAAATTTTTATTTTTGCAATTTCTCCACAAAAACTGTACGAAAAATTAGCAAATATTAATGTGATATGAAATAAAATATTTTTTGCCCACTTTTCATTGAGGAAAAGCAGAAATTTTGAAGAAATTTGACAAAAACATCACTTTTCTGATACCCACGTGGCCGCCATCTTGGATTTACCCATGATCCTCTGCTCGGGGGGTTATGCAAATAGGCTCAAAATGACCCCAATAAGATAAACTATAAAGTCACGGAGTTTCAGCTCTTCATTTTTTGCCGTTCCGGAGATGGTGCAGAAAGTTTGGTAGGGGGGGCCATAATGGCCCCCCCCCCAGGCCAGGTAGGGTTAATGTCATCTGTTTGGCCCCGATTGCAGGGAGCTGACGGATCAAGTGTCATAGCAGATTTGTCTAAGTATTTCACGAAATGTTCAGTTTAGAGATGCATGTAGGTCTTTACCGGGCTTATACTACAGACGAACTTGAGTGTGGCATTAAACAAAATCCCCCCCCCCCCCATACTACAGACTGGAAAAGAAACAGGTTTCCACATCCCGACTCGATGGCAACTCTACAACCCCCCCCCCCCCCCCCCCCCCCCCCCACACACACACACGCACACACTCGCTCCCCCTTCCATCTTCCTACGTACCACCCACGTCTCACCGCTTTTCTGCATAGATTAGACGACAGCATTATAATTGCTTACCATACTTCACACTTCATACTAACAACAGACTTGAATTAGATTTAGGGACCATATTTATTCAAAAGTGTGGATTGAGCCTGAAAATCATTGGGTTATCATCTCGACTATCATTTCCAATGTTTCAGTGTTCGTGATTCTGGTTCGTGCAAATTTAGCGGAGTTTGAACCGCAACATTTACACGAGCTTCCTCTTGGGTACAGATCCCCCTGTGTCCCTCCCAAACCCTCAAAATCTACCATTGTGGTACATGTATATATTTTCTGTGCTTATTATATTGTAAAAAGGACCAGGTAAGTTTAGATGGGTAAATGGCCCGAGAACAGGTGCGGTAGGAGTGCCAAAAATAAAATAGTACATATACAAGAAATTATTCACTTGGCATGAAGTACAATATTATATTGTATACTCAGAAAAGTTTCAAGGCACTGAGTCTCTTCATCATTCTCGAATAACAGGGCCGTGAAGTAGTGCATTCGTGCAAAATGTGGCGACCAGTTTGTTGAGCTAGGAGTTCGAGTCACATTGTGGATCAAAACTTTTGTCTCCTTATTTTTTTATTGATTTGTCTAATATATCAGATTTATTTTTGTTACGTGAAACAGTCTTGAGATATTCAGTTAATAAAATATAGAGACAACTGTGTATACACATTACTACATTTTTATCTACAACTCGGTCCTTTTGTAGCACACTCATGAGTGGGGTTATTTACATGGATCAGCAAGACTTCCCAGGTAGAATCAAAGTACTTGAAGTACTGATGTCGGGTTTACTTGCATCAGAGGGGTTTATTAGTCCCATATTTGTGATCAAAAAGGGAGGAAATCGTCCTCAAGCTGTTCGACTTGCAGGGCCAAACTTTCACCTTTATCAAAAGGATATGAAATGGACCATTTTGTACAGCCTACATGCTAAGTTATATGACACGAAATAATGAAGGGCTGCAGATGCACGAAAACGGATTTATGACGCACCAAAGTTGGTATATTGGCTTATTTTCTTATTTTATGCACTTTTCGGTGCAGATTTTTTTTTTTTTTTGACAAAAATAAGACACCTTTAACCAAAACCAATTTTAGCTATTTTAAACACACATAATTCAGAAATATTCAATCAAAATTTGATTTTGGTTGAAGGTGTCATAACTTTGCAACAAGAGAAAATGTCGACTGTAAATGCACCGAAAAGTGCAGAATAAGCCAATGCGGCAGGTTTGAACCACTATAATATAATGTAGACTGTAAGAAATTGTCAATTTGGCGCTTTTTAGACAAAAATTAGCCCCACCAGATGTGTGTATCAAAAACGCATTGAGGACGATTCCCTATCTAAAGCGAACACCACGTTTGTGACAAAGTTCCATGGATCGGTTGTCGATGGACCGTGGAGACATTCGCAACTTCTCGGGGATCTCCAGTTTGAGATGTCCCTCGAAGGCCATTGACGCCATATTGGACTAGAGCGTGGTCACGTGTGTTTCGGTCTGTCAGGAACTGTCAGTGACGTCACGGGAATTATATCTTGCCAATACGTGGCGTGTGTACCATTTAAACTGATGGTTTTCTATTGAAACGTGCTTCGAATGAAAAGAATAAACAGTTTTTAGAATATCTGACGTAAATCAGAGACTCGCAGGGAAATATTTGCTGGTCGGGGATTAAGGCTTCCGCGAGAGTGATTGGGCTTCGGAGCCATGCGTATTAAACCGTTCCGGCGCGTCACATCTGGAGATTCATAGGAAATTCATGTTGTCGTCCCCCGACAACCTCCCCACGGCGCATGCTCCATTTCGCAGGCTCCATTACCACCCCTGCCACCAATAGCGGATGTTGACCTTTACTACGTTACTATGACGTATAGGGGAAACCAACCAACGCACGGTTTCGTTCAGTTTGAATCCGGCCGAACAACTCCTTTAGTGTTGCACATGAGCGAACTACTTTTCATATGCTCTGTCCAGATAAACAGGGAAAAGTATCTCCAGATAATTCTTTTTAACGCTAGGTCAACAGAGGTATTATGCAGACTTGAAAAGTAATCGAAATGTTCGGTAAACTTCTATTTTACTATATATGATGTCACTTCCGGCGATGTGCGCGAAGGCCCCGAATCCGGTCCAAAAATCTGACTGGTGGCTGGGGTGTTATTAGACCCCCAGCGAGGTGGTTGGTCCCCCGAGCGTAGAATCAGTCCCCTTCGTAAATTTCCGCTCGGGAGTTCCGAATGCCGTGGAGAATGACTACGGTACCCTTTCCGCCGTAACAAATGATGCCGGATAAAATAGATTGGAAAGTCAAATTCAAAAGAAATTGGTAAGATAACATTTACTGCGATAATGTTCCAATTGTAACGGGTTTTTTTTCCTTTTTTTTTGTTTTGTTTTTTTTTTTCCTTTTTTTTTGTTTTTTTTTTTTTTAGTTTTTTTTTCTGTATTCCTGTTACACTTAACACTCCCAAGGTCCAGGATCCCTGGGGAGTGGGGCTTATTAACTATCAGATGTTAACCACCATATATGACAGGGCATCATGCATACTATGGGCGCATGGCAACAGCAGTATTGTACTTAACACAGTGACATTTTTTTTATTTTTATAAATATTTTTTTAACATAAATAACGATAGGAAGTTAAGACGTTAAATTTAACGTAAATATAAAGTACACGAACAAACTTAAATAAAGTGTACATGTAAACCGGATATGCCCAAAGGAAGCTGCGCAATCGATGTGCGCGCGAGTGATACTGGTTAATCAAAACTGCAACTGGGTTCTGAAGCGAAACTATGACAGCGGTGAAAGCCACTCGCATGTCACAGATGTGGCGAATCAAACAATAAGATCACGTACCTGAACATATTTCAGCTCACTGCCATTATAATTTAGTAGAGGCCTATTCCAATTTTCAACAATTACTGTTGTCATTTACAATCGTACTTCAGAGTTATCACATCAATTAGATATAAGTACATCTACTTATAAATCAACATAAGATATCCTAGCCTGCAGCCAATATCATAGCCTGTCCCTTTGATGTTCAATCCACGATTCCGCTGGCCAAGTCGCTGGTTGCTATTTGCCGCATAAAAACATCAACAGAAGTTGAAATAAAACATGCGCAATAGCGATGTATTAATTATGCGCAGCACAAATATTAGGCAATTTGAAATCATACTGAATATGAGCATATTTCATTGATCAGAATATGACCATTCATAGCTTAGTTATAGGATTTGTAATTATATTGTCGTTTTTGTATATTTTATCGTTTTTCGATAATTTCCGCATTTCCAAACAAGACGAAAATTTGTACTTGGTATAAGTACAGCGAATGTGGAAACTAATGGCTCATGAAGAATACTAGATTGGCCTTTTTTCACTTTTGCGCTGCCTCGAAGCTGTTACTAGTAACTAAGGAATCAGTCGAAGCCGTTTTACCCCTGCGTGCCATTCTCGTCTCGCGAGACTCCCTACTGCGAGAAAGAGCCTCACGCGTAAATGGGAGCCATCCCCCCAAAATTTGGGGGGTGAGTAGGCGGCGTATGATTATCTGGCTTGTCACTGACCTGCTGACTCCGCCGAGTTAGAAGCGAATTGCTAAACATAACGTGGGCTATATAATTGGGAAATGACTCTTTCCGTTTCGGAGCATATCAATCGCGAACAAATTATTGTCGGTATGTATACTTGGCCGTGAAAGCGAGTTATCTAATACAGGAAGTAGTTCGCGGGTAGACACGGCTCGCTTTGAGAATGATGTCATGCTGCCTCGCTTTGAGATTGGAGATTCAAAAATGTCACCAGTTTACATGAGAGTCGCTTTGGTCTCCCGCGGGTAGACACGGCTCTCTTTGAGAATGCCCTGCGTGCTAATCGCTAATTGATCTTCAATACGCGTGGGGTTCTTGACGGGCATCGGTATTAACCCTATTATATACGCTGACGAGTGAGTGAATAGGGTTTAACGTCGCTTTCAACATTTTTTCAGCTATATCACGACGGGGAAGGGAAAGGAGGTGAGTGGGAGGGGTGTGGTTAACTACTTGTAACCGAGCAGATCTAATGCTGCCATTTTATACTGCTGTCCCACCGAAATATCATTCCGTAGGCAAACATGACACCCCACTCAGTCACATTATACTGACACCGTCCTTGTTCTATCCTCTTAATACTGAGCGTAAGCGAGGAAGCAACAAGTTCCATTTTTCAAGTCTTTGGTATGACCCGGCCAAGGATTGAACCCAGTACCTAGCGCTTACGAATATCAACAGTTTATTTTATTCTACTTACGTTATACTAACTTAAAACCTAAAAAGTTTGAGATCAAGTAAGCGTATCATGCTATAATAAATGATCTCGATAATGAAAACGAGGAACGGTGAACGCAACAGTACAATCCACACTGGTGGTTCCCACAGTATACGCCATGGTTCTTTCATAATTTGAGAGCGGTACGTTTGATGATACCAGCATAGTGCAACCGGTTCCTCATGACCCATTAGTTTCCACATTCGCTGTACTTATACCAAGTTCCCTGCAAATTTTTGTCTTGTTTGAAAATTCGGAAATTATCGAAAAACGATAAAATATACAAAACGACAATATAATTCCAAATCCTATAACTAGGCTATGAATGATCATATTCTGATCAATGAAATATGCTCATATTCAGTATGATTTCAAATTGCCTAATATTTGTGTTGCGCATAATTAATGCATCGTTATTGCGCATGTTTTATTTCAACTTCTGTTGATGTTTTTATGCGGCAAATAGCAACCAGCGACTTGGCCGGCGGAATCGTAGATTGAACATCTAAGGGACAGGCCGTGATATTGGCTGCAGGCTAGGATATGTTATGGTGATTTATAAGTAGATGTATTTATATCTAATTGATGTGATAACTCTGAAGTACGATTGTAAATGATAACAGTAATTGTTGAAAATTGGAATAGGCCTTTACTAAATCATTATGGCAGTGAGCTGAAATATGTTCAGGTACGTGATCTTATTGTTTGATTCGCCACATCTGTGACATGCGAGTGGTTTTCAACGCTGTCATAGTTTCGCTTCCGAACTCAGTTGCAGTTTTGATTAACCAGTATTACTCGCGCGCACATCGATTGCGCAGCTTCCTTTGGGCATATCCGGTTTACATGTACACTTTATTTAAGTTTGTTCGTGTACTTTATATTTACGTTAAATTTAACGTCTTAACTTCCTATCGTTATTTATGTTAAAAAAAAAATTTATAAAAATAAAAAAAAAAAACTTTATATATAGGCCCTATTTATTTCGTTTTATATATATTTACAAAGGTTTTAACTATATATTTGTGTTTGACAATATTTTCACAAACGGCGACTTTATATTTTGGTTTTAACTCTATATATTTGTCGTTGACAATATTGTCACAAACGGCGCCTCATACATGTATGTAAAATGACTGAAATCAAATCGCAGATGCTATATATTTACGAATATTTTCAGTTACATGTATCAGTTTATACTTGGAGATTTTGGATTTCTGTAAAACATCAATATTTTGCTTCAAGTAGACTTTAAAAGTTGTTAGAGAGTTTCATTTGTATATTTTGATCTATATATGAAGTATCTTGCACAGGCAGAACATACTCCAGTATCATTTTGATATTATATGGCAACTTCGTATGGGGAAAGTATACAAATCCAAACATTATCATTTTATCATCCATTGGGTCATCAAACTCATAGCCCCATGTACGAAATATCAAATGGAGCCATACGTGAAGATGTTCACAAAACATTTGTGCTGTAGAGCATGCATACATGGCATGTCGAACACTATCAACCTGGCCACATTTATCACACAAGTTGCTGGCCTTCACTTTGATTTTATGTAAGTAAACATTACATGGAAATAAATTATACAAAAGTTTAAATTGTAGTTGCTTTATTTTGTTTTCCACTGGTAGGTTACTTATGGTTTTATAAGCTGTCAATTCTGATCTATCCATTTTTTCATTAGTTTGTAATGTCAAAAGCAAATTGTAAAAAAACTTACACTTGGGGCTGCAAGAATCCAAGTTGATATTTGTTATAACTGGTTTGTCTGGGAGCTTTGTCAAGCAATTGCGTGGGTTAAATAAATTGCTACCAAGTTTCTTTTTAACCGCTTTGGTGTAAATGTTAAACAAAATGTTGGTTGTTACCAAATTAAACTTTTCACTAAGTCTGTCAAACTGGAGCAAATTCCCACTTTCATCTAAAAGCTGCCAGACAAAAATGATCCCAGCTCCATACCAATCCTCATCAAAGAAGGATTTTCGCTTGTAAGTGAATCTTGTATTATTCCATATCACTTCATTAAATATGTCAGCAGAGATATCATTGATACTATTGTATCGATTCTGCACCTCTTTATAAAATTTCAGCATATCCAAATAGAAGGAATTTTTTAACAATAATTTGCTAGGGAGGAAATTACAGTGAAGAACAAGTTCCAATCCACCACATGATCTAAATGTCAAGTCAATAAAGGGCTTACATAAACTAGTATTCAAGGAAAAATATCGAGCAAGCCAAACCAGTTTTAAAGCTTTGTTCATCAAGGTAAAATCAAGGGCTTTTATCCCTCCCTTTTCCATCTCTAAACACATTTGACTCCGTTTAACCTTTTCTACTTTGCTATTCCATACAAATGAATAAAACAACTTGTTAACCGTTTTTAAATATGAATCGTCCAAGTGAAGGACACTCGCTAAATGGACCAACCTGGAAATCCCCTCCGATTTCATTAACAAATTTCGGCCAAAAATGGATAGCATTCTTTGTTTCCAGATATTAAATCGCTTCTCTATTTTAAGTTTTTGTCGAATTATATCAGATTCACTAGCCCTATCTTGATCTATCCTAGACACGGTCACTCCCAGACATTTTATTTCCTCCACTGTTTTAACTGATAAATCTTGGTTCTCTGCCGCAAGGGAAAAGGCTGCAGATTTATCTATACTCAAGCACAGACCTGAATACCTATTCTGATGTTGGTAGAACCGCAAAATATTGATGGCAGATTGCCAGTTCTTTGCAAATGCGACAGAATCATCTGCAAAATAGATCCCTTTATACTCGGTGCGACCTATTAGTATACCTTGGATATTGTCGTCCATACGTACAGCATGATTGAGTAGCTCTGCACACAGAATAAAAATATAAGGAGAGAGAGGACACCCTTGCTTTGTTCCTCGTTCATTCTTAAACCAACGAGTTGTCCTTCCACTATTTAACACTGCACTTTCAGTTTTACAGTAACATACCTGAACAAACCTAATGAATGAATCAGGAAAATTGAACAGCTTCAGAGATTTGTAAATAAACAAATATTCCAATGAGTCAAATGCCTTTTCAAAATCCAAAAATAGCAAATATCCCTCTTCAATATCAGATTCTAATAGATCTAGGATCGCTCTTATGTTTTCCCCTATGAACCTGTGACTAAGGAAACCTGTTTGTGTAGAATGTACAAGCTTTTCTATAACATGCTTAATACGCAAAGCTAGAGTTTTAGCAAATATTTTATAGTCCACATTCAGTAAAGTTATTGGACGCCAGTTCTTAAGATCTTTTAAGTCACGTTCAGGTTTTTCAATTAAGGTTATTAGCCCTCTACATTGGGATATTGATAAGTTGCCACACTCTATGCTGTGATTTAAACTATCCAAATATAATTCTTTCAAGTTCTGCCAAAATTTTGAGTAAAATTCCACAGTCAGTCCATCACACCCTGGCGACTTGTTAAGGTTACGTAGACTGTAAGGCATATAGTATTTCCTCCTGATCAATGCAATTTTCAAATATTTGCAGATCTTCATTCTCTACTTGAGGAAGATCATCGGTTTTGAAAAAAATCTTCCATATCTTCAAAGTCATCCAATGCACAAGCTACCGTGCATTGCAAATGTGTATATGAATGTTGTAAGGGGCATGAATGCTGTAAGGGACGTCAAATGAGAACAGTCTCCGGGCAGGAGATCAAAACTACACATGTGCAGAAGAAAAAAGAAAAACTGAAGAGTGATACTAATGTAGGGTTTACCCTTGGTAAACACGACAAAAACGAGGGAACGTGTATTTCTCTGAACTGTTCTCGTTACATATGTGTATGAGTATATAATTCTCTCTATGGAAAGAAATGTAGGCCTACCATTTAACAAGTCGAAGTGGGAGTGTTGTCACAAGAATACGCGTTCAGGGCAGACCAGAACAATATCTGGTTCACAGTTACAGTGGGTAAACGAAGGACGGAATTTGAAGTCAACAATGAGGGAGTGTTATGCTCTAGGTGGGCTTTCTTACGAGAGCGTGGCTTTCAGACAGAATCTCCTACGTTCCTGAACAACGCTTCCAAACAGTTCCAAATAGAGGAAGCAAATGCAGCCATATTGGTCACTAAAATCAGATGGGCAGACGAGAACGCCAATGGACGAGTGAAAAGATTAGATCTGTGCTATAAGTATGCCTACCCGTAGATGTGTTGTCGGTCTCTTTAATAGTCTGGTATCAACGTGAATGTCAAACTTAGCAGCCAGGCGTGTATAGAACACGTATAAGGGACAGATGTTCTACGTCAACATCGATTTGCTACATTGCAATTACATATCTCGTTAAAAGTTACTTTAGAAACAGGAATAGCATGCACTCTAAAAAAAAGTTGAGTGAAATATCACTCAATTAAGAGTGGAAATTGATCCCACGCAATACTTGAGTGAGATTTTCACTCAACTTGAGTGAGATTTTCACTCAACTTGAGCTACTTTTCACTCAACTTGAGTTAGTGCACTCAACTTGAGTGACATTCACTCAAGCATAAAAGTGGAAGTTGAGTGAACTTAAGTGGTTTTAACTCAAGCCGAGTGAAAAGTAACTCAAGTTTGAGTGAGTGAGTGAATAGGATTTAACGTCGCTTTCAACATTTTTTCAGCTATATCACGACGGGGAAAGGAATGGAGGGGAGGGGGAGGGACAGGGGCACCTACTTGTAACAGAGCAGATCTAATGCTGCCATTTTATAGTGCTGTCCCACTGAAATATCATGCCGTAGATATCATGGCAGACATGACACCCCACTCAGTCACATTATACTGACACCAAGCGAACCAGTCCTTGTTCTATCCTCTTAATGCTGAGCGTAAGCGAGGGAGCAACAAGTTCCATTTTTCAAGTCTTTGGTATGACCCGGCCTGGGATCGAACCCAGTACCTACCGCTTACGAGGCCGACGCTCTAACCATTAGACCACCGCAGTGCGGTAACTCAAGTTTGAGTGAACATTTCACATTTCACCCTAACTTGAGTGGAACAGTTCACTCAAGTTTTTTTTAGAGAATGGTATTCTGTATGATTTTACATATTAGCACATTATTTAACTAAAGGAGGATGGAGAATTAATAGATACATTGATGAATAATTACTCGTTATTACTATTTGAAAATGGGGAAAAACTTGAATTTGGCCCAAAACGAATAATTCTGTGTGACTGGCCTACAGAACGTTTCTGTCGAGCGAACCTGTTTATTCAAAAATAGAACGTACCGAAATAGCACAAATTCGGCTGTGCATTTTACGTCATAAAGGACAGTTGTCCCTGTCAGGACAATAAATATACACACCCTAGTGTCCGAGGGAGTTATTCTCGGGTAACTATCACACATCCTTTGTTTACATAGTAAAGTGAGCCGTGTGTTATTGTCAGATAGAGTTATTAGAATATTATTTCCAGCTTTCTGGATACAGTTATTAACCTGGTGGAATATGATGAGATAAGTCGAAGACCGTGGGTTTCTGTGACTGCGCTCGCACTCCATCGCCAGTTCAACATGTCGATATGAGTTCTGTCCCTTGATTGAGACGGAAATTATACCTTCTTGTGTATTGATAACTCAATATATTTTGCGGACAGTAACTATGGACACATCTGTATTATACGGTAACGGTACAACTGATACTTTCTGGATTCAACTCCATATAAAACGTTTAACTGCAGGTGTTATGTCAGCCAGACATGTCCCTACAATTTAGAGAGAGAGAGAGAGAGAGAGAGAGAGCGACAGAGAGGATTAAGGTTTGACATGTTTAATGTCGCGTTCAGCAATATTTCGTCTATATGGCGACATATATACATAAACACTTGTACAACAGACCGAGTTCTCTCAAATATTAATAACCTAAAATACAGTCTTCTTTTACGCGACTAAAAGATCTTCTAAAGTAGCTGCTTGATAAAAAGATTCTCTTTCAATCTTAAACTTTACACAGTCGATCAGAATATGTTTCACTATGAGATCTCCGTGGCATGGAAAACAGCTTGGGGTTGATTCTTCTTTTAATAAATGTTCGCGAGTCAATCGGGTATGGCCGATTCTACATCGCCTGATCATGGTTTGATCGTTACGTTTCTCGTTGCTCAGATAAGTAAATCCTACAGTTTTTCGTGAAACTTAGAAACTGTAAATATGTTACAATGTTGTGCATCTGTTAAATCATCCTGAGCAACGCTAGATTTCTTGGATACCTATATGTCCCATAGATAATTCATTAGATTGTTAACGACATTGTTAGTGGTTATATATATATATATGGTTTCCCATTGTATGAATTAATGCTATATACTATTAGTTATACGTCGTCCTTCCGGGGTAATACGGGATGAGATTTGGTTTCTCTCGCCATATTTTTCCGAGGCGCAGGCGCAGCCGAGGAAAAATATGGCGAGAGAAACCAAATCTCATCCCGTATTACCCCGAAAGGGCGATGTATAACGAATTTATCATATCTCAGAGCATTAAGAATCACTTTGGACTTCAAGGCCGACATAATGGAACGGACTTCGATCGGACTTGCACTGGTTTCAGAACGATCCACAGCATGCACCGGAAAAAATGAACACAAAGACAAATGTATCATTTTTACAATCCTCATCTTTAAAACGTACTAAGGGAGGAGCAAAGATAACGATAACATATACTGTAATCCGTGAACAATGAACCCGGTTTCCGTGTGAAATACCGGTGGGCTTCGGTGATAAAGAATGAACAATCTAACTTCAAATTCAGCTTCATCTCTTATGTTCTATTCTGAAAATCAGAAACGTATAAAATACTGGAACATTAAGCTTAATCTCAATTTCATATTTAATATTTAATAGCCATCGACGAGTATAATATCTAGATTATATACCTTTTGTTAATAAATACATCGAAAGACCCGTTCCGGATTCACATCTGTTGCGTGGATATGCAAGTTTCAAATACACGTGTGAACTGTTACATTTCCATTCTGTCTATAATTCAACACCGTGTCACTCGACAGTGTCACTTGTGTCATGTTTCCATAACATCACACAGGAGCAGGACCAACATGAACTGACTTAAATTTACAGTTCGAGAGAAAAATCGGAAAAATCAAACTGTCCTGCACAATTTAGCAGAAGTATAGGTATTTGCTTCATTTTCGCACGATGATGTTGATTGCATTTTTCACTGTCAGGCAAGAATTTTTGCGGGTGAGTTAAGAAACAATAGTTGTTTCTCGTATACGATAGGGCGGTGCGCGTGCATCAAAAAGAAAACAGACAAAGTCAAACTCAAACATCAAGAGCTGCGTTCAGAAATTAGTCAATAACAGTCCGACGTTGGAAGAGGATTGGGTCGATTTGCAGTGTACCCGAATGCCATGTCATCTTTCTGCATTTGGGGTGACATACGGACGAGTCTGGAAGTACAGCTTTCATTGTGTCATGTTCCATAGATCAAGTAATGACTGACTTGAAATTTACAGTTCGAGAGAAAAATCGGAAAAATCAAACTGTCCTGCACAATTTAGCAGAAGTATAGGTATTTGCTTCATTTTCGCACGATGATGTTGATTGCATTTATTGTGCAGTTATTGAACATTGGCGTTGATGGATTTGCGGCGACCAGGATAGTTGTGGGAATGTCTTGTGGGCTCCGCGGTGGGCAGAATTCCAGGTTGGTCATGAAAAGCTAATTTTAAACAAACATCAAAGTCGGCATGGCATTTTGTGAGTTCATCTTTTCTCTGCTGGGTCCCTTTGATCTTTTCAGGTTTTTTGAGAGAACAGATTAAGTTTACAACGATCGTTCTGGCCAATGCCTACGCTATTTTTCTAATCGGTATTTTTTTTTTCGTGTAATGCTGGCGATAATTTGTTTTTCTGGGATAATATTACATTTGTCTGCGAAACGTTTGGATTCAACGTCCCTTGGCGACGGGGGTATACGATATATATTCGACCAGCAAGTTGACAATACAGCATCACACATGAGGTCTGTCAGCCAATCAAAAGTCTACATGCTTCTCTGAGATATGATAAATCAGGACATCAATAGAATGCTAATACATTTGTTATTTCAGCAAATGACCTTGTGCCAGAATTATGGTTTGATGACTGTGAAACTATTGCAGATGACATTGTGATATTGTCTTTTCGTTTCGTCTAATTAACCAGTGGCGGCAATTATGTTCGTGCCAGACAACATTGTGGTGCGTTCCAAGGTACAGAACATGTGTAACTCGCAATGCATGACGAACTACTCTTACGCGCACTTACAGAAACCGAGTGGTCTGGGTAAGCTGGGTAAGGCGCAAGTAGTATGTAGTGAGCAAGTAGACGCTATTTTCACCCGGATGTAACGATGACGTCACAATTGGTGGTATGTAAGCGTGATTCTGATTGGCTGGTGGGGGGGTGGGAGGCGTGGTCTGATTTTTTGATTGATGTGGTGGGAGGTGGGACCAAGATGGCGGCCAGTTTTTGTGTCGTGTGGTGGTCCAGTGTCAGTCAGTGCATGGTGGGTTCAAAATGGCGGCCAGTTTTTGTGTCGTGTGTGGTGTGGTGTGAGTCAGTGCATGGTGGGTTCAAAATGGCGGCCAGTTTTTGTGTCGTCGGTCAGTTTTTGAGTCGTGTGGTGGGACCAAGATGGCGGCCAGTTTATGTGTCCTTTTTGGTGTGGGTTCAAAATGGCGGCCCGTTTTTGTGTCGTGTGGTGGTGTCAGTGAGTGCATGGTGGGTTCAAAATGGCGGCCAGTTTATGTGTCCTTTGTGGTGTGGGTTCAAAATGGCGGCCCGTTTTAGTGTCGTGTGTGGTGTGGTGTCAGTCAGTGCATGGTGGGTTCAAAATGGCGGCCAGTTTTTGTGTCTCAGTGCATGGTGGGTTCAAAATGGCGGCCAGTTTTTGTGTCTCAGTGCATGGTGGGAGGTGGATAGAAAAACGTATAAAAGGAGTCCATTTTTAGGGAAAGGGGTGTATTCAATCTGACTTACCTGACCTGACCTGTCTCCCTGCCTGCCTGCCTGCCTGCCTGCATCCCTGCCTTGCTTGCCTGCCTGCATTCTGCCTGTATGGAATGCATGTACTGACTTGGTTCTGGGTTTTTTCCATCACGGTTGTGCGCAGGTGTATGACGTCACTTCCGGTCTGCGTGAATCGGGTGTGACCTGGGACTATGGGATGCATGTACTCACTTGGTTCTGGGTATTTGTCATCACGGGGAGGTCACGTGATCAGTTCAAGGTCATATCCATTTTTTATCGATATGTCAACCCCACACCCAGTCCATTAGATGCTCCTTCACCTAAGCTTCACTTTGATACCTCACTCGACCTGTGGTGTGAGTGAGTGCAAGAATGTATTCATCCGCGGTGATGCAGTCATGTCTGGCGGTGATTCGGTCTCGGGAAAAAGCTTCCTTGCCCAATGCCTACGGACTTTACCGAAGATACACGGACTTTAACGAAAAGACACGGACGTACACGAAAAGACGCGAAGGTGAACGCCATTGTGGGAAACCTCCCACAGACAGGTCAGTACATGCATTTCTATGTTGTTCACGCATAATAAAAGGATTGATCTGTAATCTGTGTTGTTGTTGTTGCTCCCTTTTTTTGGACTAACCCATCAGAATAGTACGTATCACGGACTATACCCGTAGAGCTACATCTGGTCTATAAAACACGTCCCTCTGGATCCCACACCTTCATTTCTACAGAGCCATGGCGGAGACCCAGCCCCATGCGACTCGCATTTTACAGTATGCCACCGTGGTGAATTCATTCACGGGTTACCGAGCAGTGGTCCGGTCCATGTTTGCAGATGGCGACGACAACGAGGGACGACGCCAGATCCTGAACGAGTTCACAGAAGCGGTCCTCCACAGAGTGCACTCGATGGAGAGGCGTGCCATCACTCACCACTACTGGACTATGACAGCCATCCTTGATGCTCGGGCTATGGACCACGAGCGCTCACGCCGCAACCAGCACCGGCTGGTTGGCCTCATACTAGTCTGTGCCCTATTCACCCTGGCGCTGTGGTATTGACACTATAAATACCAGGGTCAGACAGAGTGTGTGTCATTCACCGTTCGACATTTGGACCAAGCATGTCATCCGTCCTACGAGCCATCCTCCCCCTTACACCTTACCAGGTGGGATTATACGTTTATGAAGATTATGTGACTCTGGTGGAAGATAGTGGCGGGGATTGGAGGGCGTCCCCTGAGACTTTATCGAATACGGTGACACTACAGCGTGATGGGTGGACTAAGTTTAAACGAGTGTTAAGCGGTGAATTGGACGGACGCCTGATCCACATGGACAATGCCATTTATGTATACCGTACTTCCCTATTCTCATGGGTGGGTCGCTACCAAGACCATGCACGAAGTATGATGCTAACGCCCTCTCTGTGGTCAGCCTTGGAGGAAATAGTGCCTATTGTAGACCAGTTATTTACACCCGACGATCGATCACCCCACCAATTGGCATGGGCTCGTGCTATCGAACACGCACTAGATGAACCTAATGAAAAAAAAGCGGATGGAGAAAATACTATATGTATAGAATGCGCAGAGGCTGGAATGACAGTGTCACCTGATGAAGCCACCCACACACACATGACGGTCCAGAACGATGAAGAAGAAGAAAAAATCCGTGATGAAGCCGCGGGGCCAATGGCTGAACCCCATGAACAACTACATGAACCCGACGACGACGATGCCATTGATTACCCGGCTAGACTCAGTCAGCCCAATGACATAACCACCTGATCCTTTGATCTCACGGGGTTCTCCCTATAAATACGGGAGACAGTGAAATCTGGTACCATTCACGTACTGACCATGACGGAGCATATAGTACTGGCGTATTTCAGCTTGACCCCCGAGGTTTTCCTGCACGTGTATGCGGATAAGGTCGATATCATGGAGGAGGTGGTGGGAGACACGGACCCTACACAACCGTGCCCGGCTCACATTCGTCTGTCCCGGGAGGGCTGGACCAAATTCAAACGGGTGTTGTCTGGTGAACTGGACGGCGACCTCATCCACTTGTGTCACGATGTGTACATCCGACGCGGCCCTTTCTTTGCTCAATTGGCTCGGCTAGATGGGGGTACAGTGCATTTTACCCTTCACCCTGATCTATGGTCTGCATTGGAAGATGCCGTGGTAGATGTGGATGAAGTGCTTATCAAGCGGTCATCAGACGAGTTGGACTGGTCATTGACCATGGCCACTGTGGAAGCCCACGAAGAAAATCAGAAAGAAACTCCGGCCCAAGATACACCCGTTATAAATAAACGATAGAGCCAGGGTCCATCATCATTGTCTCACCATGAAGCGCTGGGAGAAGGTGTTGGATAACTTATACTACAGTCCCGACAGTCCGGCGGCCTATAGTGCCTTGTCGGCTCTCTATCGAGCGGCCAAACCCCAGGGGATACAACGTGCCCAAGTCCGAGATTGGTTAAGAAAACAAGACACCTATACCTTACATCGATCTGTCCGTCGCCATTTTCTACGGAACCGGGTCATCGTGGGAGGAATAGATGCCCAGTGGCAAGCGGATTTGGTGGATATGAGCGCCTTTGCCAAACACAACGATGAGAATCGGTATATCTTGACGTGCATCGATATCCTATCCAAGTATGCGTGGGTGGTACCCATCCGGACGAAAACGGGGGCAAATCTCATAGCGGCGTTCAAAGACATCTTCAAGACCGGGCGCAAACCTTTGTATTTGCAAACCGACGAAGGCACGGAATTCCTCAACAGACCGTTCCAAGCCTTTCTCAAGAAACAGAAGGTGTTTTTCTTCCATACGTACAACGAGACCAAGGCTTCCGTGGTGGAGAGGTTCAACAGGACATTCAAAGGCCGCATGTATAAATATTTCACCTATAAGAATACAAGGCGGTACATCGATGTTCTCCCGAAACTGGTGAGGGGTTACAATCGAGCCTATCATCGAAGTATAGAGAGAGCCCCCATTACCGTGACCCAACGCAATGAAGCCCAAGTCCGGCGTGTCTTGTACCCCAGGCCATCGCAGCGAACGACGAAGGCGGTGTACAAGGTCGGGGACCCTGTACGGATCAGTAAAGTCAAGGGCAAGTTCGAGAAAAGTTACTTGCCCAACTGGAGCGATGAGCACTTCCTGATTAAACGGCGCCTACCCCGACAGCGGCGAGTCTATGAACTGGAAGATCTCCAAGGGGAAACGTTGCTGGGGACGTTTTACGATACGGAATTACAGCCTGTTGTAAAAACACAGCAAGACTACTACACGGTGGAGCAGATTTTGAAAACGGAACGTCGACGTGGCAAACTGTTTCATTTCGTGAAATGGCAAGGTTGGCCCAGTTCCTTCAATTCCTGGGTCGCGGCCAACCAGGTGAAACGACTATAAAGCCAGACACCACTGCCGTCCTCCTTCATTCCACATCCGACCACAGTGCTATGGACCAACAGCAGCTGCCTCTGAAGACAGCGTCTCGCAAAACGCGCAAAGCGCAAGTGGTCTTTGGGGTGCTATTGCTAACCCTGCTGAGTGTGTTGTACGGAGGTGTGTTTTACGACGTAGCCTATGTCAGCACGTTACTTAACCAACTGAGAACACCAGTCACCAGCGAAACGGTCTACAGAGAGCACCAGTCGTATCGAGCCCAGTCACCACCACCACCACACCCTGTGTACAAGCCACGTCGAGCTCTACACCTACACCAAGTACATCCACTACGTCTGAACACCTACCGGATTTCATCCCTCACAGTGAACCGACAACGACGACGACCACCCACGTTGTACCCACCCCCAGCACCATCTCTGAACGTGAACAGACAACGACGACCGACGTTGTACCCACCACCACTCCAGTTCACTCGTACGAAATTTACAAGAGCGTGTTACCACGACAACGGATACACCTCAAACCATGGACCCTCGGTGGCAGCATCCCTTCACTTGCGTCATCGCAGGACCGACGGGCTCCGGCAAAACGCACTTCGTCAGGAAGCTCCTTCAACACGCCGACAGCATGATCACTCCACCCATTGCCCGAGTCGTGTGGTGTTACGGAGAATGGCAGGAAGCGTATGCAGCAATGCCCCACATCACGTTCGTGGAAGGCCTACCCAACCTGGCCGATTTGGAACCCGACACCTTGGTGGTTCTGGATGATCTCATGGCGGAGACGGATGCACGGGTCACCCAACTCTTTACCAAAGGCAGCCATCATCGACGGCTCAGCATCATCTACATTGTGCAGAATCTGTTCAGTAAAAACAAAGAACATCGGAATATCAGCTTAAATGCCCACTACCTGGTGGTCTTCAAAAACCCGAGAGATACCACTCAACTGCTGCACCTGGCGAGACAGATGTTTCCCGGCCGTACACCGTTTGCGTTGGAAGCCTTCAAAGATGCCACAACCCCTCAGCACGGGTATATGCTCTTCGACCTCAAGCAAGCCACCCCCGACCACCTTCGACTACGGACCGACATCTTTCCCGGAGAGACCCACCACGTGTACATGCAAAAATAATGTAAACACATCCACAGTGGCGCCTCCAGCTGGGGTCTGTGTGTTTGATGATGGAGAATAATAAAAAGAATGAATACCACAGCAGGGTTGACTTTGTCTGTGAGGTGGATAAAAAGGGCAGCGTTGTGGGTTCTAGCATTAGTTGTACAGGATGTCTGCGCGAGTACGGAAGCACGCTCCCACGCTCCGTGTATTGAAGACGGCCCCACCTGAGTTAGTCCGAACCATTGTACGCGGTGCGGACCCTGACCTTGTACGCTGTCTGTGCGAGATCGGGTACAACCTGTTAAAAGGCAACGTACCACTGACTCCGGCTCAGAAGACCAAGCTGGCCAAGCATAAGACAGGTCTCCGAACCCTAGTCCACAAGCGGGTCCCTCAAACACAAAAGAAAAAGGTGTTACAGAAAGGCGGCTTTCTCGGGGCCATCTTAGCACCGTTGGCCGCTTCCGTGTTGGGTCCAGTATTGGGTGGACTCTTTGGCCGACAATGAACCACACGAAAAAATGGTCCTCGTCGAACCACGGTTCCTGCAAAACCTCCAATCGCCCTACCCTGTCCCACCTACGGTGAAGACCATAAACAGCCTCGATGGAGAGATGCAACAGATCTTACAGAGACCGGGGTTAAGCGACAGTGAGAAAGTACAACGGTACAATGAGACGCTTCAACGGTACATGACGCTCATGGACCAATACAAAACCCTGTCTACCCCAGCAACAGCACCACCACCACCACCACCACCACCACCACCACGTGACAGACCGCTGACCTCAGCACCGCTCCAACAGCCGGGTCAGGTAGCCTCCACAGCCCCACAGTGGGTGGAAGACGACGTGCTGAAGAGTGTACCTGCCTCGTTCAAGAAACAAGCTGGCCTGGTATTACAACGTATGAAACAGAATCCTAACATGACTTGGAATGATAAAGGCGAACTCCTGGTACAGAATCAGGTGGTCCCCGGCACCCACATGACGGATTTAGTGAATGACCTGATGCATAAACGCAGATCGCACACGGATCCTCGAGGATGGGAGGTCTTCGCTCAAGGCTTGAAAGACATGCATGTACCACAGGAATTGGTGGGGAACCCCACCGCTGGGCCTTTATGCAGCAAACCCAGCAATCGCCGAGTCGTGCACCACGACTCTCACCACAACCTTCTTGGGAATCCGACTGGGAACCGGAGTCACCCCCCAAAACTCCACCACAACGGGCACCTTCTTTTCGCGCCTATAAAAAAACACCCTTGATCAAGACACCCCACATCTCCAGAGCCGTGACACGTAGCAAGTCACCGCGCCGAACACGACGCCGCACACAACCGCCCAAGGCCTGGAAGACCTATTAAAACCAACAGCAGCAGCAGGACAGCTCAGTCGCCATGTTTTACCTGATCCTACCCAGTAACCGTTCGCTGGATGTGTTTCCTGACAACACCGTGGCCAAGTACGTCACCCAGTTACCGCAACCGTTACATTTACCTGGCCGGTGGGAATGTGCCCTCGTGGATATCCAATACCCTTACTCGTGGTACAACGTGCGAGCCAATGAAGTGTGGTACGAGGTCACCTACGAAGGTAAAAACACCCGACTCACCCTGCCCGAAGGCCAATACGATACCCCCAAAGAGTTCATGGGTGGGCTGTCAAGACTGATGCATGATAAGGCGCTACGGGGGGTGACGGATAGTGCAATAGCCTGATAGCCTTGCGCTTCAAGAGAAACGTGTTCTTCGATGTCAACGTACACAACGACAAGGCACAGCTTACCGTCACCGATACCGTGAATGTGAAACTCAGTCCTACACTGCAGCAAATGCTGGGTTTCGATCTACAGACGTTCGCTGGTCCCAACCAACACCATGGCGAGATGCCGATGGATATGAAGTCGGGTATGTACGGACTCTACGTCTACTCGGACGTGGTGGACAACCACATCGTGGGCGATATCAACACACCTCGGTTACGGGTGGTCCCCATTAAAAAGACGTATGGCGATCAAGTCACCCACAGTTTCAACCATATCATGTACCTGCCCGTACGACATACCGACATCAACACGATCACGGTGGATATAAGAGATGACACGGGACGACCTGTGGCATTCGAACGAGGAAAAGTGGTGCTGACACTTCATTTTCGACAAGCACGTGTTCCCCACTTTGCATAATGAAAGTACCTTACGAGTGCGATGCACGCAGCTATGCCGACTATTATGCCCAACAGGCCGGGGGTGGCTTTCCGGTCTTTAGCGGTGCACGCATGCAACGAGGACATGGTCTGGGGAACATACTGGCAGCATTGTGAAAACGTTCCTGCCCTTGGTGACGCGTGGGGTGAAAGCAATCGGCAAACAAGCGGTACGCAGTGGACTGCAAGTGGCCGGTGATGTCTTGGGGGGTACGGCACCCCGACCAGCCTTGAAACGACGGGCCAAAGAAGCGGGAGGCGTCTTGGTGGCCAAAGCACAACGCACCGTAGGGAATAAAAGAGCTGCCCCACGGAGACCACGCACCAGTCGACGACCGATCCAGCGACGACGCACATCGAAGAAGACCCGGGATATCTTTTCTTAAAACATGGCCTTAATCCACGCCGAGTCCTGCCCCTCCACCAACAGTGAATTTGATTTGAGGACCGTGCCGCCCACACAAACCAGTGTCGAACAAGGATTATGGGTGGAGCATCTCCCGCTCTCCAGCATCAACGAAACCGGACCCATCGAGTTCACCATCAGTAATGCGGATACGGCCTATGTGGATTTAGCCCATACCTACTTGTATATGAAAGCCAAGGTGGTCAATGGAGCTGGCACCAGACTCGCTGACCAAGCAACGGTGGGCCCGACGAATCTCTGGCTGCACTCGATGTTTCAGCAGGTGGATATTTTTCTCAGCGACAAACTCATCAGTGACTCCAACAACACGTACCCCTATCGAGCCTACATCGAGACACTGTTGTCGTATGGCCGAGAGGCTAAAAATCTCAGCTGACAACCGCTTTATTCTACAAGGACACGCCCGAGCACATGGACACGGCGGACAATGGGGGATATAACAAACGGAAGGCTTTCACTGCGAACAGTGCCTCGGTGGATATGATGGGTCGACTGCATGCAGACATGTTCATGCAAGACCGGTACCTCTTGAACAAGATCCCCATCAAACTCCGACTGATACGGGCGCCTCCGACCTTCGCCTTGATGGCCACTAACGTAGACGGGCATGCAGCCGACTATAAGATTGTCATCCAAGACGTAGTCCTGTATGTCCGAAAAGTGAAACCGAATCCAGCCGTTCAATTGGGGCACATGAAAGCCTTGGAAACAAAACCAGCCCAGTACCCTATCCGACGTGTGCAAACCAAAGTGTTCTCTGTGCCTGCTGGAAATATGGGCGCCAGCAAAGAAAACCTGTTCCTGGGGGAACTACCCAAGCGATTGATCCTGGCCTGTGTGGAAATACCAGTTTCAGTGGAGCCTACCCAGAGAATCCGTTTGACTTTAAACATTTCGGCATCAATTTTGTGGCCCTGCATGTGGATGGACAACAGGTGCCAGCCACGGCCTTAACCCCGAACTTTGGGCGGAGGAATTCCATTCGAGCCTATCAGAGCCTGTTTACAGCCACCGGTCAAATCAACCAGGACGAAGGGAATATGATCAGTCGGGAGGACTACGCGAACGGATACACGTTGTTCTGTTTCGATCTGACCCCACCTTAGAGAACGACCATCAGCTGGCCCTGGCCAAGCAAGGCAACTTACGGTTGGAAATCCACTTTGCACGAGCCCTGGCGACCACCGTCAATGTGATCTGCTACGCCGAGTTTGACAACATCATTCAAGTGGACAAGGGGCGCAACGTCCTGTGTGACTTCTCCACCTAACATGGATACAGACCAGATAACCACCGTGCTGGAGAATGACCCAGAGACACGTAGGGTCTTTCAAGGGGTTTTCGCCCGAGATGTGTTTCCATTAGACCGTATGTATCCGGCTGCTTACGTTCTCAACACGGACCCGATGGATCGACCCGGTGAACACTGGGTGGCCGTGTACTTGACAGAAGAGCAGGGCGAATACTTTGACCCGTACGGCCTGCCACCCTCCATCCCGATTTAACAGACTTCATGGATCAAGGCACAGAGACGTGGTGTTGGAACAGTCAAACGTTGCAAAGCCTGACCAGTGGCGTGTGCGGACAATATTGCTTGGTTTACCTGTACCATCGATGCCGGGGAAGACCCTTATCTACTATCGTACAGATGTTTGACGAGTACCCCCAGGCCGAGGACCGCGATGTACTCGTCTATGACTGGGCCGCCCATCATTTCAATGTACAAGCCCCGTTCTGGGCTTGAATTATTTCAATGTACATACGCCCGCTGTTCTGGGCTTCAGTTAATGACAAGCCCCTTGTTCTGGGCTTTAGTTAATGACAAGCCCCTTGTTCTGGGCTTCAGTTAATGACAAGCCCCTTGTTCTGGGCTTCAGTTAATGACAAGCCCCTTGTTCTGGGCTTCAGTTAATGACAAGCCCCTTGTTCTGGGCTTGAGTTTTCACGTGGTTGTTCTCACGTTGTTGTTGTTCAATGAATAAAAAAATGAGATCTCACCAAAAAACCCTGTCTTGTGTGTTTTATTCCTAATGCATCAATGCCCAATGTGGAGATTCAGTCAAACTGAAATCAGTGGTGTAGGATGGGTCAAAATGTAACCCATCAAGTTTAGAAGGCAAGAGCACTATAGTAAAAAATAGAGAGCCAATGAAATCAGCCTACAGACCAAGTACGTGTCTTTGGTCTAGGTTTGGAGCGGGCATTTCATTGAGGTACGTGTGTATACTGCTTTTCAATGTCAGATGTTTTCATGATGTCAGCTAAATGGTGGTTGAAAATGTTCAAGCTCTTGCCAGGCGGTCGATAAAATATACCAATAATGTATTTGGTATTATCAAAATCAATTTCGAGAAACAGTGATTCAAATTCGCCATTGTCATCACAGGATGACAGGTCGTCGCGAACTTTGCAAGATTGAATGGTATCCTTAACATATAGAATGAGACCGCCACCCTTTCTTTTAGTTCGTGAGGAAGGGAAAGGTTTATATCCAGGTATATCGAATAGACGTTCAAACACAGGATCCAGCCAGCTTTCAGAAAATCCCAGGATAGAAAATTGGTGATTCAGATTCTGAATGAATCCAGTAATTTCAGAAAAATGTTTTCTTAGACTCCTAGCATTTAGGTGTAAACACGATAAAGACCCACTGTTATTTGCGTTGTTTACTTCTGGCTCTTCTGCAAAAGATGTTTCCGTAAAATAGTTGGACTGATGGGAGTTAATATTCTGCCAGTGAGAAATTTCATATTCATTGTCATCTGTATGCGTTTTACAATGATCTAAATCATTTAATTCGATTGGATTGAAACATTTGTTGCTTAGAAATGAAAGGTCTATTTCGGAATGAGTGACGGAGTTTAATTCAAATTCTACCGGGAGAATGTTTTCATTGGAGAACGGTGGGGGCCATGTTGGGCCAGGGAATGGAAAATCTTCATTACATTCACAGTCATCCATTGGGGATTTTTAGGTTTAAATTAATGAATAAATCCAGTTTCAAAATGCAAGATAAGGTAATAAAATACACCCATTTCTCAAAGATAGACATATATACAAAACAAAGACGCAGAAGAAAAACACCTATATACAGATACAATAAGAACATTACAATAACTCGAAACCTCCGTGGCATTTGAACGGAGGGCTCCCGGTTAGAAAACAAAAACATAGGTTAATTGTTTGTACTTTGTTTAGGTAGTTGTATGCAAGTGAATAGTCAGAGCGGCGTGGTGTTAAATACACACCTTAGCAATTGACACAATAAATGATTTGCAGGAAATCTGATATACAAAGGAAAAAATCACAAAAAAAAAAAAGGTTTTGATGACGCCTGCGAAGCAAACACCGGCAAGCGGCATTTAACAAATTTACATATTAATTAGAGTCCTAGAGTAGAATGGGCTGACCATAACATCGTTTGTCAAGCCAGAATATAAAGTACATACATCTGATGGGTTTACTCAGTTACATTACAATGCTATACATTTTAACTTAGCACATGAAAGCACAGATGGCCTACATTTCCTTTTAATTTTTATTAGCAAACTACATAAAAAAAACAATGCCTGTCCACTATCAACCGTTCTTGTGAGAACGAATATCTTTATATATATATATACACAGGATTTAATATTACATAGTCCCAGGGATAAGGGACTTTAAAAATTGTTTTAAAAACCCCGGTATAAGGGGTAGGAAAATTTATTTTGATAAGCGTGGTAAATGAGGGCGGCTGGGGATCGGGAAAGTGACAGGCTGGGGATCTTGAAACACATATGCAAATGAGGGCTGGGCATCGGGAAAGTGACAGGCTGGGGATCTTGAAACACATATGCAAATGAGGGCTGGGCATCGGGAAAGTCACATGCTGGGGATCTTGAAAAGAACATATGCAAATGAGGGCTGGGGAAAAACCCATTACACACACACAAACAAACCACCATCTTGAACACGACCACCCCGCCCATACTAAAACAAGCCGCCATCTTGAATCCAACGAGTGACATGCTGGGGATCTTGAAAAGAACATATGCAAATGAGTATAAATAACGTGTACGTTCACACATTTATTAACAACTACACATCATGAGTTTTTTTCTACGCATCATGAGTTTACCACGAGCCTTGCTCACCCATCATCCTAGAGATGCAAGGAATAGGGGTACAGAAGAACATAGCGAGATAATTACCCGAAAAGAACAAGACAACAACAGAATGGAGGACATACAAGAAAATAACGAGGCCGACACCCGTGATGGAGAACAAGACAGCGGATGGTTAACTACTAGACCTGCAACAATAACCACCTCCACTGCAAACACTGAAAGTATAACCA